>PVIR01003996.1:46881-83044 GCA_004026965.1 Petromus typicus | reverse complement strand
AAGACACAACTTAATTCTCATTTTTTCCCATAGCCCTACCCACCCTACCACCCCCCCATATACATAAAATTTGTTTCCTTACTTTTTTGTTACAGTCTCAGCATTGTCCCCTTTCACCTTATTTTACATTGAGCATTTTCTATTTCACAATATATAACATACAATGCTAGGACTCATTTACATCTTCATTTTCTCATACCAGAGAAAAGATGCGATATGTACCTATCTGTGACCTATTTGTCTCTCTTTCTTGGGCTGCCTCCCTTCAGCCTCACCAAGAGCAAGTACTTTTCTCAGGAAAACAGAGTAAATGGCTCCATTACAAACTAACCTTTTTCTTTTGCTTCAAAAACAAATTTTTGGTGAGCACTTATTGTGTGAAGGCACATGGACTACACAGCTGAGTGACAGGTTGGTTCCTGCCTTCAAAGAGCCCACAGCACCTTAGCAGAAGGCTGTCAAGAGAGCAATTATAGGCAGCCCTGCTCCATCTCTCGGGTCCACAGTGTGCAAACTGCACATTCTGGTGGCTGCCAGAGCTCTCAGAGAAACCAGCATGGGAGTGGAAGAACCGGGGAAAGAAACCCTACTTAGGAGCCTGGACACCCTGGTTTGTTTGATTTCAGCTTATTACACAGAACAGTGATTGAGTCTTTGTCAGATGCGAAGCACTTTCTAGCTACTTTCTGTGTTTTTCCTGCTCAAACCACACACTATCCTGTCTCTGGATTTCATTTTTCCATGTCAGCTTCTTGTAAGCAGGGACTTTGTTCTGCTTGTTGTCTTCACAGTGGTATGTAGCCCATGGTGTACTCTGAAAAAGCAGTCCCACGAGCGAAGGAAGTTGCTGCTGCTTTTATCTCTACCCTGCAACCGGAAACTAAGACTTGGGTGGTAAATGGAACTTCTCCAAGTATACTCAGCTTACAGATGGTGGAAATGGCACTTAAGCTCTGCCCTACGAAGCCACCTGCCACCTATCTCTGGCAGTCTCTGGAAGAAGTCAGGGTTTAAGAAAGAAGGGAGATTGAAAGAGGAATATATGATCTCAAACTCCTTGTGTACTATGAAGACTTATGACAAAACTCCTGCCCCTGAGTATACCTGGTGCCACATCACTCGTGGCATCTGCTTCAGTGGGTGATGCTGCCTCTCCCAGCTCTGGCACCTCAGGCGGCTCGATTTACTTCCTGACCTTGTTTTCTTACTCAGAAGTTGAAGATAACAAGAACAACAACAATAATAATAACCATCTGGCAGGATAGATGGAATATTAAATAAGTTATTGAGTATAAAGTACCCAGCAGACTGCCCAGAATGCAGTGAAAAAATCAATAAAATGTCTTTTCTCTGCCTCTATCGACCATCTCTAATATCATTTCTCATGCAAGAGACAGTCCATGTTCTAAAGAACTGCATCAAAAAAAAAAAAAAAACCTTTACAGAATAACCTGTTTATAAATCAAGAGCTTTCCCTATCACTTCGACAGCTGATAAATCAGCTGATTTACCTTGAACTGCACCTACCTACCACGCAGTTAAAACCCTGAACAGTGTTGTGTGAGCTCTTCTGCTTTGGTCATTAGTCAGAGGTCCAGCAACCGGGTCAGGCCTCCACCTCCATTTTCCTATCATCTAACTGTCAGTCTCCGGCACTTCTGCTGGAAAATGAACCAAGAAAGGCAAAAACCTCAGGAAACGCCAGCTGATTTGAGGTCACTCAGAGAAAAGTTGTCCAGAGATCTTACCCGTTAATCCTACACTATCTCTTGGCTGATATTTTGGGACTGCCATAAAAATTCTTTGCTATAATTTAAACTTATAATTGCTAACTCCCCCCACTCTCCTAAACACAGATAAAGCTTTTGAATTGGTCCTTTACTCTGACAGGACAAATGTTTATGTAGGAAAGGAACAGAAGAAACAGAGTTTGAAGAAAAACTTTACTAAATGTTGAGGCCAGGCCAGGTTTGTTGGCTATATGTGAAGGATGCTGACCATGAAAAGAACATGCTGTGGTGGTCATTGTGCTAGAGACGGTGCTGATTACGCAGGACAACAAGCAAGTGATGACAACGGTTATGTGTGGGTACAGCTAATTTCCACCCATGATTCTGCTTAACGAGTGATTTCCCACTTGAGATCAAACCCCACCAGAGCTGGGGGTAGGAGGTGGTTGGCATTCGTTCAGGAATATTTTACCTCAGGAAACTAGGAGTTTGTACTCTTTTTTCAATCATAACATGAATTTTCTTATAATAAACCTCTTCTTTGAGTACTTCTTGGTTCAATTTTTCTGCCTGGTATACTTCCTGCAATCAGTATAGGAAGTTTTGTAGAATATATTTGTATAATGAAGAAATTAGGCCTGTAAGGAATGGCTGGAATGTAGCACAAGGCCCCTGCTGAACCAAACAAGGAGCTCCTGTAGATTTAACATCCACACTGGTGGGGACTCTGTTTTAGCTTCACAATCACCTTCTGAGATGTGGACAATGAAAAGCACAAATCTAACCATTTTCCAATTTGTCACTGTGTTATTTAGGACACATCTCCATGAGAGGTTGCCAGCACTCTCATAGGACTCTGGTGAGGAAAAGAAAGAAGCCACAGAAATATAAAAGCCACAGCATTAATTAAATTTCTGCAGTTCTGTGAGCAGACTGGAAGTTCCATCTCTTTGTAAACTTAGTGTTAATATGGGGGGAAATGGCAGAACCAGGAAATTCCAAGTTATTCTTTTGAGTCAGGAGATGTAGCCCAGTTCATGAAGCTGACTAGTAGGAGCCTGGATAAGTAAATCTGTCAAGGGTGTTTGGAGATTTCAAAAGGAATGTTCAACAAGTTTGGCTTCCCCTTGTATTCGGAGGGAGAGTTGGGTGCCACTGACTGCTCTCACTTCACACGGGCGATCATCTCAGCTGATTGACGGGGACATTGCTGAAAGGATGCACTGAGACTACCAGTCAATCAAAATCAACGTTTTGGGACTTCTGGGGAAAGGTCAGGATGCATTCCTTCGATTCAGCTGTGAGCCAGGTCCTGTTTCCAGGTGTTTGGCATGCAAGCACGAGTCTGGTATTGGCCAATATGAGATATAATACTTGATGGAAAGGGGTAATCAAAATATACAATGAATGGTTAAATCTTAACATTAAAAATTATTATAGTAAAAGATGCACTGCCATTCATTTGCTCCCAAATATTCCCCATCAGACTTAACTCATTGTTCTTATCACCTTCTAAAGAAGTTTTGGAAGTCCTCTTTCGAGGCAGACTTACAAAGTCTGTTACACTACATTACAGAGCATCCTCATTTGTAGGATTTGGCACTTGGAGACTTCTAGCTCTTCCTCAAAGTCAAAATGGCCACAAAAAATAAACATTATTAATTAGTTCAGACCACTGAGGCAGCCAGGATGCCACAACTAAAGATACTCACAAAACAGTACTTTCAGAACTGCTTCAGAAAGTGACAAGAAAATGGGGTAAGTATATTCAAGGTGAAAGAGTATGTATTGGGGGAGATTGATATTAATATGCATTTTTTCTGTAAAATATTTTTTACAAATATTTAAACATTCCGGGGCTGGGGACTTAGCTCAGTGGTTCTGGTACAGGCTTTGCAAGTGCTAGGGCCTGGGTTTGACCTCTGGTAACCACATATAACAATGTCAGGCATGGAGAGTCACACCCACCAGCAACCAGAACCACATACTACAGTGCCAGGTGTGATGGCTCACACCTGTAATCCCAGCACTTGGGAGGCACAGGCAGGAGGATTGCTGTGAGATCAAGGCTGAGCTCAGGGCCAGCCTGAACTACAAAAGCAAGACCTCGCCTCAAACAAACAAACAAACAAATAAAAAACAAACACACACAAAAAAATTTAAACACTCTCTTTTTGTGTGTGGTACAGAGGATCAAACTCACAACCTTGTTCTTCCAAGGCCGGAAGTGTTTCATTGCGCTAAATCCCCAGTCCTCAATGTATTTTTCAACCTTATCTCACATATATCCTAAAAGAGATTTCATATAGGGAAGTATCCTTCTTGCCATACATAAAAAGAGCCACTACATTCACATTCCTGCCATTTTCTCCACGTCCTTCCTCGCATGTAGCTAAAGGGCTTTTGTCACTCTCCCTGCACATTGTTCTTGTGGTCTGGGAAATCTAGCACATGCAGAATTCTAGTTCACAAACCCCTTTTCCATCACCTTCTAATTTAGAACAGGTTGCATACTACATCCCCACTGGGTACATGTGAAGCTCGAACTCATCACCGCCCTGCAATTCACATTTGTCTGTAGGTGACACTGCAGTGGCACTGAACTGCTTAAGGACAGGAAACAGAACCATGTGTCTCTTGCTGCACAGAGGAATTAACTATCCAAGAAAGGAGCAACAAAATGGAATGAACAATTCAAATGGGCCAGGCCCACTGACCACACACTTCCTCTGATACTGGCAGGATGGGAAAGTCTAAGCCAGCATCACAGGGAGCAGAAAAATGCTCCAGCAAGGGCTCCTCCATCACATCAGCAGGCCACTGAAGCAGAGGACTAAAACTCTCCCCAACACTGCTGCATTCCGCAGTCACCTCTTAGTGTCTTCTTTCCCAGTGACATGTTGGTTGAGATTCTAGATAGCACTTAGACACCCTCTAAATGAGCCAGGTTTTACTTCTCTCACATTTAAAAATAGAGAACAGAGGATAATATGATGAAGATCCGTGCTCTATTATCTCATAAAAATGGGATAACATGGATCATCCTAGACAATCTTTTAATTTATATACACACAGAATTCCATTTGCATATGATTTTGTTTTTAATGCTTTATTTAAATGGTATAACACATTATGTTCCCATTACTTAACATGATTTTTAATTTAGCAGTTTGTTTATTATTTAACTTTTTGCAGGGCTGTGGCTCCAGAGCATGGTCTTATTCATGTTAGATGCATACTCTGCTGCCAAGCTCTCCCATCAGTCTCCATGCTGGATTAGAAACCTGCCCATTTTATATTCTGAGGTATCTCCTTCTATAAATGAGGCAGTATGCAGTAAATGAATACTATATATTTTATTTAAATATTGTGCTGCCAATGAACTTCAGTGTCTAATTATTTTTGCCATTATAATAATGTTGTGATAAGACCCTTCACCACATTCCTTTGTGTATATGTGTAAGAATTCCTCTTAGGAACAGACTTGAAGTGACCATGACTTGACAAAGGGTGCACATTTGTCTATATTTTGGCTTTTTCAATTGGAAGATCCTATACTTCCACATTAAAAACTTCTAGTCTGATACCCAGGTAAGGATGAAAACCCAGAGTAGTTTAAGTGACATGTGGGATCCAGCAGCTAGAAAGGCAAAATTACACTACAAGTCCAACTCTACCAGGAGAAGGACAAGTACCCACAATTCCAACAGAGTAGACAATACAATAGTAATAATAACAATAATAACAATTTAGGTACCATTCTGTTAAAGGAGAAATGTACAGCTGTGGCTTTGTTAACCAATAAAAGGATTTTTTCTTGATATTGAGGCAAAAACAGTGCACAGATACACATTGTGGAGGACCAGAGTGACCCAAAAATGGGACACCTGAGTCTCAGAACCCCACTGTGTGTGCAAGTCTCACTCTGCTCTGTCCCCCCGTCACTAGGCTTCGGATCCTGGGCAGCTTCTCCCAACAGGCAGGTATTTGCCATCCTCGCGGCTACTTAGTATCTGGACCACACGTGTTCAATGAATATTAATAAGTAAAAAGTGGATTCTTTTTGTAAAGCAGGAAAGTAATAATAGCACACCATCATAACCTGCAGGTAAATAAACATGAAGGTAACTCAGCCTGAATACAAGCAGGGGCAATGTTGCCAACAGTTCCTATATATTTTAATTAGGTAACAACACTATTGAAGCTTCATCATTCTCAGTAGTCCTTCCATGTGCATTTCTGTGATTAGAAGCCATGGTCCCTTTGTCCCAGCTTACAGGTAAACCCAGGTTCCACTGATAGCAAATTCATCAGGCTGAGAGATATACTCTTGTCAAATAGCAGAAGAATCTTAATTATATTTAAAAATCTGTGAAGGCTTCCATCCTGAATTCTCTCCTGTCTCGAGCCCTGTTCCCCACCACCAAAAACAGGATCCTGGTGCCGGGGCTGCCCCCCGGCATCTTTAACTTAAGCGCTGACAGGTTACGTGGGATTTTTGCCAGAGTAATTATTTTTCAATTCAACAATAATGAGAAATTACCATGGCAACCACTTGTCACATGGTGCTTGTACACCCCCTCCAAAGAATGAAGCATGCTTAAAGCATCTATTCCTTCTAAATGTATTTTTTAATTGAAACAAATTTAAACAGGTCAAAGTAGAGAGCGTTTCAAAGGGGTGTGAAAGCAGGGAGGTGGGCAAGCCATTGACTTACTCGGTGTCTTGTGGGTCTAGAAGGTAAGAATGTTTCACAATCTACCCTCTTGTACACATGCACATAGACAACGCGACTCATTTGTGTCCCACCACTGCGGTCACTCCCCTATCACATGTGTCAGCTAACCCTTCTCAGAGGACATGGAGGAAAGAATGGCTTTGCCATATATTACAGGCAAAAACACATGGCCACACATGCTTTTGCTCAATTTCTTTGCTGGACACATCCACCTGCTGACACGGGAGAGAACAAAGACCTCAACTCTCTTGCCTGGTGCCTGTCCTTTTCTGACGGTCCTCCACAGTGAAGGGAACGCAAGTCATTTGCTTTCCCAGATTAATGATTGTTTTGCTTTCTTTTTCTCTAGTCATCTTCTCTCGAAACCTGGCAATCTGACATAAAGCCACCTTTATTCTGCAGTGGTCACCCTTAATAACAATAATTAAGAGTCACATAACACCTGTTGGGTACCAGCCACCATTCTGAACTCTTGTTCCTCAAAAGCTCACCTACGTGAAAAGCCTGGTTACTGACCTCATTATATGGAGGAGAGAAAGAAGGTGCTAAGAGGCTAAACAGTGATTTAAGATTGCAGAGCTATCAGCTTCAGAGAGAGTTCAAATTCAAGGATTCTGGTTTTTGAGTTTGGACTCATAACTATTCCACTGCTGTGTTCCTTCACCCGAAAGAATAGCTCTCAATATATTTGTCTTAGTCCTTTCAGTATACAATCAGGGTCAAATGTGCTGAAAGTCTGGGGCTCCGCTCCTGAACAGAGCCCAAAACAGGCATCTCATCACACTTGTGGGACACTACAAGGAGACACAGAAATAAAAGTAATAAAGTACAACCATTTGCTCTTGCCAGCTCATAACTGCATAGGCATGTAATGGACATATGGAGAGAATTTTAAATCCTCTGCTTTTTAAAATTTATCTGTATGGGATTTTTAAAAAAATTCATGTCCCATGAATTGAAATTTTCTTCTAAAATTCTCATCTGTGTTTTTGTTTATTCTCAGCTAAACTGCATTTTATTTAACAGTAAATGTTCATTATCATCTTAACAGAGAAATTCTAAAATGGCTCATTACCAAATTAGTAAATTGTGTATCTTGACAGAGAACCTCAGGGTTTCACTCACAATTCAAGGCTTTCCTCGTAGAAAGTGCTTACTATATTTTACTCCCTGCTGCAAGTAGATTCTGCCTTGGGAAAGAGGCATTCTAAAGTGGCAGGAAGACAAAACTCGGCACCTGGCAGATCCAGCTTCTCAGCAAAAGCATCGGTATTTTTACCCAAGCACCAGAGAAATTCATGTTTTTCCATCACCATCTTCAGCCCACAAAGTCATTAATTAATTGTGGTCTTCCTAAAGAGAAATCCTACTTAGGGTAATCTAAACATAATGACTAAAATTTCATACATGCATATATATAATTCACTTATATTAATATATTATTATTATATTTAACTATATTTATATATAATTTGTTAAATATATAATTGTAGTTTCCACAATAGAGCATTTTGCTCCTGGACTTATCACAGTTTTAATTAAATAATAATTTCTCTCTCCTGAGCTTGGGTTCCTTCAGTTTTATAAGATCTCTGCCAGTGTCTTGTGTACTTTGCCTGACAGCATTTCACACAGGCAAGCACGCAACAAATAATTATCCTACTATCTGTATTTACCATTTACTATTTCCTGACCCTGACAGTATTCTTTTCATGTACACACTTTTTATTATCATGATCCAAAAGGGGAAACTAAGGCCCAGGCAATTAAAAGCCAAGCATCAAGATTGAGATTTGCACCTTCTCTGATTCTTCAACTTGTTTCTATCCACAAAACTTTCTCACTGACTGAACTGTAGTATTCTAGTGTAAGAAAGAATGGCATTTTCCATATAATTAAATCTCCTATTTTTTACACAAACTTGGAGATACACAGGATACCTGTGTGCTTTGGAGTTACATAGCAGGGCACTGTTGTACAAGCATTGAGACAGTTCTATGACAAGGAGCACCAACATCAGATGACATCACACCATCGAGGTGGGAGAGGTCTGAGCAGAGTCACAGAAAGAGGCAGGGACTCATCTATCTTGAAGATAAAGCTCACTATAAAATGTGCATGGATTTTTCTGTTCCAGTGTAAGTACAGCAGACAGGAAATGAGTTCTGGAAAACTATGTGAGATGTGAAAGCTTGTTTTTCTGACCCACCCAAATGCATCTAGATAGTTGATTGAATTACAGAAATAATACCTCCAGGCATCACTTAAAACATTGGAGGGATGGGCCATAAAGGCACTAGAAAACTCATGTCTTGTCTTCTTTTTTACTTGGGAAAAGTAAAAAAAATATTTTGCTCATAAAGTAAATATAAGAAATCCAACGTATTCTCGAGGTTGACTATTGCCATTCTCTTTTCTGTTTGAAGGTCTGTTTGCCAGGAGATTTCAATCCTCTGAAATGTGCCAGTGACATTCAAAGCCTTGACAGGGCTCCCAGCTTTGCCTGAGGACCCAGAACTGTGGCTCTGGCTGCCTCAATACCCTCCCTGCTTCTTAACCAAAGAGTGAACTCAGACTCCATGAGTCCAGTGCCAGCCCCTTTCTGTCCCCACCCTACACTAGCCCTGATCTCTGTAGTCTTTTCCATCCCAACATGATCTCCTTCTTCCAGTTGCTCAGACCACCACTGAGAGTGAACTCTCAATTGTTCTCTTTGCCTCACCCCACACCTCCTATTCATCAGCAAATCCCATGATCCACCTTCCAGTCCATTTGTAGAAATCCATGTAGGCCTCCTTCCTCTCCCACTGTTCCTTCCCTGGTCATTGGTAATTCTATTCGGCACAAGGAAGATAGTTTTTTAATTTAGTTCTGTGTCTGCAGCCCTGAACCCCCCTGTACTGTGCTCTGCAGAGAAGCCTGTGTGATCTTCAACAGCGACCATCAGACAGGATCTCTCTATCCTGAGACTCCCTGGCTCTCACCATTGTTTATCTCCCAGAGCACACCACACTGGATGGCTACAGTTTTCTCTACACCCACTTCACTGTCAGCTCAGCTCACAGATCAGGTGTTTGCTACAAAGATCCTCCTGTCCCAGAGCCACACTCAGTCCTGTCACTGGGCACAGGGAGCAAGCTGTTATTTTCCTACCCAATGGATACTTTTTCTCTCCTAGGTGAGACCTTGTCATTCAAATCTCAGCTTCCTTATCAACCTCACTCATTCAGTCTATGGAAGTCAACTTGCTATCATGTCAGCCCTGTTTTCCTCCAGGAAAGCACTTAATTCAATTTTGTTTGTACAGTCTTTGGAATACACAATCCTGCTTTCTGCTTTACTGTGAGGCACACAGTAAGTGCTTAACAAATGACTGCATGAATAAATGAATATAAAAAGTGTTAGACAAAAAAATAAGGAAAGATAAACCTATGAAGGAGATCACATTAATCTCCCTCTTGAACTTCCACAGGGCAGCCGTTCCCAGACCCTGACTTGGCACAACTCAGTTGACTGTGACTCTATAATAGAGTACCAGGAACTTACCAGAATCTTTATTCACTTTAATTTTTAAAATAAATGCATGCCACGAATTAAAAGCATTAAAAATGTTCATGCTCTTTGACTCAGTAATTCTATTTCTGGGAATTCATCCAAAGGACATAATCCAAAAATATGTAAATGCTTGAAACAAAAAATTACTCACCACAGGAGCATTCACAATAAGAAAAACCAAGAAACTAAGAACAATGTGCTTATCCTATGATAGAGGAATGATTCAAAAACTGTATGTCTACTAGAAAGAGAGTAGAAATACTTAAAAAGAAGTTTTATGCATACTAATGACATAAAAACCTCCTCACATTCTAGTATAAAATGAAGAAGGTGGGCCAAACAAGAGGCGCTATAGGTGAGAGTGGGAGAGAAGAGACAGAAGCATGCATGGGAAAGAGAAAGAGACAGAGAGTGGTGCCGGGGAGTAGAGTCAGGATGAGCTATTTGGTGAATAGTGTTGGGCAGTTGGATTTTCATAAAGCAAAAGTAAATAAATGTAATTATATATAATAAAATGCAACATAAATTCTATGTAAATTAAGTATATTGGTGAAAAAAGTCAAAATTTTCAAAACACTGGAATAAAAGAGAGGGTGTTTCCAAATTCAGAACATAGAGAAATTTTGTAAACATACCAAGGGGACAAATCATATGAAGGAGAAGTGAGTCCTACATCAAATTATAAATATTCCAGAAATTTATATGAAAGACTTTATATGTTGGAATGTAAGTGACAAACGGGAGAAGGTTAGTATGTAGCATAAATGAATGGTTACAAACCAAAAATTAATACAGTACAGAGGGGGAAAGGATGTGAGAGTACCATTCCTGGAAAATAAACCAAAACTGTCCACGAAGTTATTAAAAGATGCTCCATTTCATTTGTAATCAAGAAAAAGGAAATTAAACTAAGCCATTGCATGCCTATGTCAATGTCAATTTTTAAAAATTAAAACCATTTCTTGTTATAGAAGTGAGAAAACGGATTCTTATAAACCACTGCTACTGCTCATAGGTATCTTAAGACCCAAGGGCACAATCAGGCCAAATTCCAGCCAAGGAATCCACTCTGCTCACCCATCACTTGTCAGGACATTGCCACAGTCTGGTAAGCTTCCCCCTTCAGCCTCTCTGTGCCTTCAACTGCACTGTGCCTGTACCCGACATTGCCCCCACTTCACCCCAAACTGTTTACTCTCTACAACTTCCATCCTGAGCTGGTTCATATCCTGGAGCCCAGCAGTGCGCAGTCTTCTCAGGCTACAGAAGTCTCCCCAACCCCACCCCGTGAAACTCATGACGACCACCTCTACATTTTAAATTTCAAGTTATATTGTATCCACTTACTACATGTCTGTGTCTAATGGACTGTAAACCCCGTGGGTGGAGACTTCATCTGCTTTGGGTTGTTCTCTGTGTTTCCACTGCTTACCTAGCACGCATTTATTGTGTAATTATTTATGAACTGAACACTGCATTATTTATGTCAAGCTTTTAAATAACAGAATCCAGAAAGCACTATTATTATCTTCATTTTACTGGGTGGGGTGGGGGAGAAGCTCAGAGAGGTCACTCAATTCTCTCCTGCCTGAACAGCCAGTGCATGGTGGACATAGTATTTACACTTGTGCAATCTAACTGTAGACTTTGGGCTCCTTTAATGGCTGTGTGTGTGTGTGTGTGTGTGTGTGTGTGTGTGTGTGTGTCAGAGAGAGAGAGACAGAGACAGAGACAGAGAGGGAGAAAGAGAGACAGAGCATTTATGGGAAAATATCTAGTATAAAAAATCATTTACATATATGCCTAAATGTTCATGGTCTTTCTTTTTATAGAATGTATACATTACTTCTTTAGAAGTATAATTATAAAATTATATATAAATACAGAATAAGTAGATAGTATTTGCAGAAAATAAGAGTTTTATATATAAGTTCATGTGGTAAATCATAGATAATTTATATATTAAATTAACATTTTCAGTAAAATATAATAGCAATATCATAAAAATAAGATCATATATATATGTAATAAATATTGCTTCCTTTCCTACTCAGTAGGTTCAAAATTAAATTTGTTCTTTTTGTTTTTGTGAGCTTTAAAAAATGATTGTATGTGTTTGCAATACATCATACAGAACATGCATAATTGTGGGAAATTGGTAAGTACATAGACTGCACCCTGACCCTCTGTACTTCTGTACTTCTCCTTCCCCTCTACTTCTCCTTCCTCCCCTGTCCTTAGGTCCCCTTATCATGTCCACAAAGTCTATCTCCCATTTTTTCCCAACAAATGAAAAACAATCAAATGTTCATCAACCTATGAATGATTTGATGTTTTAAAATTTGATATTTCCACCAATGATATACTATGAGCAACAGAATACATGAAATTCTGATGTATGCTATATGTAATATAAATATCAAAAGCACACTAAGAAAACAAGCAAGAGACAGAAAAGCTGGCGATTTATGATTCTATTTATACAAATGTCTTGAAATCTGGTTCTGCCAAGTGCTTCCTACATGATGTCAGGCAAATTATTAGGCTCTCTGTGCTTGTACTTAGTTGTTTATAAAAATGGGCATAAAATACCTCATGCTTAACTGTGAGGATTAAAGTAGATAATCCATGGACCCGTGCCTGGAACAAAGTGAGGAGCGCACAGTTCCTATGAGGTGGAGAAAGCCCAAGGCCACAGTTACAGAGGAAACAGAATGGTCCCTGACAGCATGGTCTGCCCTCCCACTGGGAGACCAGGGCATCTGGGCCTGGTCTTGACTTCTCTTTGCTCTGTACTTTTAGGCAAGTTACTCCATTCTGCTGGCTTCCTTGTGAAGGTCGTTACTGCGAGTGTAGTTACCTTAAAGGGTGGCTGTGAGGGCTCTAGGAAGTATTGTATCCAAGTGCAAAGAACAGCATCTGGTACACAGTCACTATTTAGGCATTTTTGTTCATCACTATTGCTACAGCCAGTAGTACTACAGAGAGGTGTAGAAGACATCCAGGAGCTGGGCATGGTGAGTCCCAGGCTTCACAGCCATCTCCATCTCCCAGACTTTTATCCCTGCATTGATGCCCGAACATACGCTTTTGTAGATTAATATCTATATACATCTATATACTTTACATTTATATCTCTATTCATATGTAGATTTTATATTTTATACATCAATATTATATAGAGCAACCAAGGCATTAATAATCCTACCACTCTGTGAGGCTGAGGCATGAGAATCACAAATTTAAGCCCAGCCTAGGTAATTTAGTAATTTATGGAGATCCTGTCTCAAAAACGTCAAACAATACAGAAGGGCTGGGGATGCCACCCAGTAGCAAGGCACTGGGTCTAATCTCCAGTACTGAAAACGTAGACACCCAGGATAAGTGCCCGCTTCTCAGGAGGCATAACCCAGTTGTAGGGGTTTGAGACAGTGGCCACAATCCTCACACTGCCAAAAACACTTTCCCCCCACTGGATTAGAAGTCTTTCCTCTGTATGCCCCACATAAGACTAAGCCTGAGAAATCCTTGAGAGCAGGGGGGATTTTCATGCCCCCGTTCCCCCCATCCCAGCCCTGGGCTGCCTGGAGAAGCAGGAGGGAGCCCAGGAGCCACTGCAGCAAGTTTGCACCAGAGCCAGCCCCTGGAAGAGCCTCCCTCTTGCACACCAAGCTCAAATCCACACTTGCATATGATCTGGGCTAATTTGCATCTCAGAAAGCTCTGCATTTAGTTATTTAATTTGCTTCCTTGTCAGCCAGAGATCACAACTCAAGAGGCAAAAAAGAACGTTAGGAAATCATGTCTCGCCTGCCAGCATCCATATTTAGACCCCCAGGATTTTCACTTTCTTCCATCTCCATGGGGCTCAGGAAACGGTTCTAATTCTGACCCTGGCGCTTCTTTGCTGGGTTGCCCTAAACAAACCCAAACCAAAACATTTTAATTGATTATAATGTCTTTAGAGGTTGCACACGGTTTCCCCATCTGTCCCACGTAAGGCACAGTCTAATTATCTTTACAAAGGCATTCTGCCAGAACACTTGCTCAGTCAAGAATTTGCGGTACAAGGAGAGAATCTGCCCCACCCCAACATTTGCCTTCAATACAAACATTTCTGGGGAATCTTAGGGCCATGAGGAAATAACATTACCACCAAAGGTTACAAAATAAAAGATTCCTCATTTTATCACCTTCCAAGGTGCTATGACACAACCACAGCAATGGCAAACAGAGTCCAACCCAAGCATCCTCTGGTGGACTGGTGGTGGCTGTCCAGGACTTCAGATCTATTCACATGTTCAGATAACCCTTTCTGAGCACCCACAATGTGTTGTGCATTGTCCGAGTTGCTCATGATGAAGCAGTGAGCAGAAATGACACAAGATCTGTGTGCACGCTCTATAAAGTGGATGACAAGTGATACACAAGAGGAGTGAGTGAAACCCTGAGTTTGAAAGACAAGAATGCACTTAAGAAACTGAGAGGAAGACATCTGATGTGGGGACTGGGGACCAGTGCACCAAAGAACCTCCATATAGGATCTAGCACAACTGGACAACAGATGTGAATCTCTCACCACAAATGGTAGCCGTGTGACATGTTTGGAAGTGAAGAAGTGATCTGTTCAATGTTCTGGTTTTCAGAGTCGAGTCAACTAATCTCCACAGCTTACCAGTTTAACAGCTTAACAGTAGTGTGGCTTTGTGTGACTCTTTCACTATTTTAGGTCTCAGCTTTGCTATCTGTAAAGTAGAATAACAGTTAGACCTATCTGCTGGGCTTTTTCCAAGAGAGAAATGAGATAAGATGTGCAAAGTACCTAGAATGGCCTCTGGAATGCAAAGTACATGCAGGGATTTGGTTGTGGTTTATCACTCTTTGTAAACACACAATAACTTATTTCCTTCATTTTCTCTTAGAAGTTTACAAGTGCCTGGGTGGGATTGCTGGCTAGCTTAGCTTTTATGGCCATACACATCCGTGCTCCATCTCCCACTCATCACAGTCCAAAGACTGCTCATGGCATGGCTTTCAGCATCCTGCATTTCTACTGCAGCATACCCCTGCTGCCAGCTCTCAGCACACCTGGCCACCATAATCTGAGGAGTTTGCTTGCCAGGCTGCCCCCACCATGTCCTTTCTGCCTTGGGCTTGCTAACTATGGACTGAATCTTCTGAAACTGTTAGCATTTCTCCAAGTGGTGGATGTTGGGTATTCTGTTTAGGCAACGAAGAAAATCATTGACACAATCACCTAGCAAACAAGTATCAAAGGCTTAGCCTATATACAAACATTCCCACATCAATAGTCTGCATTTCTACTGCAAATAAAAGTTCTATCTGGCAACATAAAAAGGAAAAGGTTTAGGTTCAAAATATGCAAAAAATAATATATATAGCAAAACATTGCCCTTATGTTCTCCAATTTATTGCTACAACAATGTGAAAATAATGACTAAAATACATAACAATAATTGCCTCTTTTCTCCAGATCAGGACATATGCTACGTATTTTAGAAAATTATCTTATTTAATTATTGCAATCCTCCTAATGGGTAGGTACTAATATTTCCTGTTTACACATAAAGAAATTAACATTCAAGAAAAGTGTTGTACTTTGACAGGGATCATTTAAATGATGAATATTAAAGACAAAATTCAAATTTTAAGTCTTAGAGTAGTTAATTTTATGTATCAGGTTGATTGAGCCATAGGTGCCCCAGATGTTTGGCCCCACACTATTCTCTGTGTGTCTCTGCAGTGTTTCCAGACGTCATCAACACTGGAATCAGAGGACTACAGTATAGATGAAGATAGATTTCTCTGTATGGGAGGCCACCACCTCATCAACTGAATCAGCAAAGAACACAAAGGTTAAGAAGCAACTCCACATCGCTGCCTACTTGAGCTTGAATATCAGTCTTTCCCTGCCTGTGGGCTTGAACATACACTGTGGGGTCTTCTGGTTTTCAGGGCTTTTGCTCTCCTGAATTTCCAGCTGATTGACCTTATGCAGCAAATCGTGGAATGTTTCCACTTCCATCATAGAATGTATGAGCCAATATGTTAGGATAGACACCTTCTACCTAACGGTCCCATTCCTTGGAGAACTCACACTGTAGTACCTGCTTTAGCATTAGCATGTTGCCATTGTCCATACTGAAAGAGAACAGAGCTACTTTTCTTCCAGGTAGAGAAGAGGGATTACTTAGCAATAGTGTTCAGCAAGGGACTCTGCAACATTTCACTACATGTTACTTGTTTTATTGCAGCATCTCTAAAGCAGCCCCCACTCCACAAACTAGCTTATATACTAGGAAATCACCATACAGAATAGAAGTACATGGAGATGGTTTTGTGCTTCCAGCAGCTTGTCTGCCTATGTAGCTTTGACATGTTTTGCATTGATGATCTTGGACGAGTCATTTCACCTCTCTAAGGAGTCCAGATTATCTTTTGTAGCATGGGGATTATGCATACTTATGTGTGACAGGACACATGAGGTTTACATGAGATGAGGTGCTCATCATTTTAATCTTCTTCTTTCAAAAACCATATACAAGTTAACAAGGAACTGAAACAATGTGCTCAGGAGCCAGGTGCGATGCAGAGTAGATACTCATTCTGCTTAGTCTGATTATTGTCCAGTTCTCTTAACCAAGGCTAAAAGTGATTCCAAAGTCATAAAGGAAATTATAATGCATGATTGTAGAAGCTTGGAGAGCAATTCCAGTACAGAAGCAAGCAATTAAACACTGCAACAAATTAAAACTAAAAAAAAAAGAAGAAGAAGAAGCAAAGGAAGAAACAAAAGAAAAGAAAGACCACACAAATCCCTTTAGAAATGCTATTTAATAAAGCAAACTCTATTTTCTATAGAATTTTGATCAAGGAGTATTTTGGCCACATGGAAGCAATTAAAGACATCTATGATTTCAAGAAAATAAAAAGACCAAGGATGAACAAGACGACTTTGTAACAAGAAGCCTTTCCTTCTGTCCAGCCACCAAACTGCAGGTTGTAGAATGACTGAACAAGCTTGTGCCAGTGACACATGGCTAGTATCAGCTCAGACATGACTTTCAGAAATCAGCCTGCCTGACCCTTTTCCTGGGACGCAAAAGAAAATAAAGCACCTAACAAACTGAAGTCTAGAATGTGCCACTGTACATGAAGACAGCTGTCCTGGGTGGCCCGGAGACCTCCTGTGACTTGAGGAGAAAATGCCAGGTCGGGCTTTGCTCTCGTTGACCTTGATAAGAACACAGCTCAGTTTCTCAGGAGAGATTTGATTAACTCACAGGGGGCCTGTGCCAGCTCTAAGTATCAAATGTAATTTTAATTTACACAACATTCCTAGCAGCAGAAACATGTAAGTCACTCTCTTAGGACTTGGAACTCTTCCGGCTTCAGACAATGCAGAACAGAACCAATTTATCTCACTGACATCTTTGTGTAGCCCTCTGCACCCTGTGCCTTGTTTGTGGCTTTCTCCTGTTTTCCAAACACCACATATTCACTTCTGCCTCAGGGACTTGGTGCTGACTGGCTCCCTGCCTGTGGGGCTTGTCCTACACATCAGTGAAGACATGTGTCCCCTGCTAGGTCTTAACTCACATGTCTTGTCACAGATGTAAGGCTTTGCTAGCACCGTTTACCATAGGGAACCTAGTTACTCTGCCTATTGTTCTGTTGTACTTTTTCTGGACACTCATCTCTGTTTAGAGCATCAACACAATCAATATATCTATGTATTTATTGGCTGGTTTAACCCACTCCCTTCCTCAACCTATTGTCTAGACAATAAATATCAAGAAAGCAAAACTTTTGTTTTTTCTTCTGTTCATTACTGTGTTCTCAACTCTTCACATGGATTCTGACATACAAAAAATGCTTAATAATAACCACAGAAGGAGAAAATAAAATGACAGGTTGCTTAAGGTTTCTAAGACTTTTTAAAAACTGCATTAGCCAAGAAGTATTTATTTCATGTGTTCACTCTTTCATTGTATGCTGAACACCAACTATGTTCTGATGGCTTGGGCCTCAGTGTTGAATTAAACTTGATCTCTGCCCACAAAATAATTCAGAGAGAGCCAGAGAGAGAAAGAGCAAAGGAGTCTCTCAGGAGGATGAACTGAAGCCAGGACATGCCAAGATCTGAAGACCTCTCTGGCACTAGGTGCTTAGTATTAATGGGACCTGGCCTGAAGTCCTCACCACACTGTGGAATTTCAGAGATCTGAACTGTTACATAGCTAGGAATAAGAATCCTACCACGGTTGTAACACACTGCTACATGCTGATGGTTTAATCTAACAGAAACTTACTCGCTTGCACTCATGAAGGTAGAACTCTGCAATAGGATTATCAGCAAAGTAGGCTCCTTCTGAGACTTTTCAGAAAAAAATCTGTTCCAAGGCCTTCTCTCAGCTTCCAGTGGGACTGTTGCAGTTCCTGAATTCCTTCCAGATACTTTGCTCGGCTCTCTGCCTCTTTCTTTACTTAGTGTCTCTGTCTCTTTATGTGTGTATTCTATTTTTTTTTTTCAGTAGTAGAGATGGAACTCAGGATCTTGTATTCCTACCTCATTTTCTCTTCTTATAAGGACACTGGTCACTGGATGAGATCCCTCCTTACCTAGTATGATCTGATCATAACAGATTACATCTCTAAGATGCTATTTCCAAAACAAAGGTCATATTCTGAGGTTCTCAGGGACATGAATTGTGGGCAAAGTATACTACACAACCCAGCACTGCTGGATACTGCTTAGTCCTTGGTTCTGGAAAAGAATTCACTTCCATCAGCACCAGTGGTCTGATGGATAGAATATGACAGAATTTTCCTCTCCACTGAGCACCTGGGTGTGCCTCAGTGTGCAGAATGACCCACATACTCTTCTCCTGACCTTCTCAATCCATGGGGGGAGAAGAGCAAAGTAGGTCGCAGCATGGCTTCCACCTGACTCCCTGTCCTGCCTTAGTTCTCCCAGGCCCCTCAGTTGAGAGCTAATATTCATCTGCTTTATTTTTTAACTCAACAGCCTGTTTTGCACCCAGCCACAGCACAGCCCAGTGAAGTGCGGCTTATGTGGAGACTCATTTAAGGTAACTACAGAGATGGCTACAAATCACTGTCCTTCTTAAGTTCCTGTGGTGCATAAAGTCCCAGCCTGCGGCCCGTGCTGCTCACTCTCCCTCCTCAGCCTGATTCCTGATCCTTCACTGCTTCGTTTCAATTTCTCCTCCTAGGCTGTTTTCCAAGTCAGAGCTGAGGCACAGTCTTTGCTCTTTTTGGTGACAGTGAAACAAAGTCCCTACAGCCCAGTGGAGCAGCCATAATTTTTACTGGTTTCCTTAATCGGGAGAGTGGTCTTGCTTGGTTCACATTTTCCTGAGTCCTAGAGATGTGAAAGGATTCACAAAGACACCTATTTTTCACTGTTCATTAAACTAAATTTTAAATAGATCAGAGATCTAAATATTAAAACAGAAACATTAAATCTACCATAATGTAGAATAAGCAGAACTCTTGAAGACATTGGTGTAGGCAAAGACTTTATGGAAAAAAATAAAACCCTGATGACACAGGGAACACTACAAAGAATAAACAACTGGGATTTCGTCTTATTAAAAAGTATTTATACAGCAAAAGAAATCACCAACAGACTGAAGAGACAACCCACAGAGTGGAAATAAATTTGTCAGCTGTTCTCTGGACACAGGACCAATATCTATAATATATAAAGAACTCTGAGGCCCAGTCTAAAGATGGGCGTTTGGAAATGAATAGACATTTCTCAGATAAAGCAGTAGAAATGGCAAATAAATAAATGAATAAATGTTCAACATCACTGGTCATTTAAGAAATGCAAACTAAAACAATGCTGAGATTTGATCTCACCTCACAAAAAAATGGCTATTATCAAGCAATCAACCAACAGTAAACACTGGTGGTGGGAGGAAAAGGGAGCACTTTTCTACTGTGGTGAGAATGTAGATTAGGGAAATCAATGTAGAAATCAGTGTGGAGATTCCTCAAAAACTAAAACTAGAGGTTTCATTTAACCCTATTATACCCCTTCTTGGCATCTTGCTGAAGTAATTAAAAGCACCATACCACAGCAATACATGCACCACATGTGTTTAATTTGTAATAGATAAATTTGGAAACAAGATAAATGTCCTTCAACTAATGAAGAATTTTTTTTAATGTAATAGAGCAGTACTCTAAAAAGGCTGAGACATTTCTAGCTAAATGGATGCACCTTGAGATAAACACTTAAATAAGGTAAACTGATTCACATATTTAAATACCATACTGTTTCTCTCGTGTGTGAAACTAAAATTATAAATAAAAACCAAAATGTATAATAGATACTAGGAAATGAAAATAAAATGTTCAAATGAGAAGGAGAACAAGGGAGGGGGAGAAGGAAAGGAAAGAAAGGACAAGAGCAAAAGAGACTAGAAAGAAAAATGGAAACAAAGCTTTTGTAAATAAGGAGAGGAAGAGTTGTTGAAGAGAAGGAAAGGTTATAAGAGCAACATAAGAAACAAGATATATCATGTACAGGTACACATTCCCTACGTCTACCTAAAATGTCTACCTAAAAAGTACTAGTATATGTTTTTGCTTGAAAAAATGTTTAAAAATAAATAAATAAGTATAATGTACAGAAAAAAAAAAAAACAGAAAGAGGATCATTCATTTTGGAAAACAAAATGAAAGAGTTAAAATAAATCCAAATTTAGTTTCTGCCTGTGGGCTTATTATAGAATGCCAAGAAGAGTAGGACCTTGTGCATCACCTCGAGCACATCAACTGATGCCAGAAATCTGTGGGTAACATTCCTGGCCATTTGACTAGTCAACAGACATAAGAAGAAGGCAAGAAAAGGGGTGGAAGAATTAGCTTGTTCTATTCACCTGTTTTGTATGACCACCCAGCATCAGAACTAGTTAATGACTTGAAGGTGCTAAAAAGTAGTCTCTTTTTTAAAAAGCAAAAGTCTTTTGAATACTCGAGTACACAGCCATGGCTTCCTTCCATGACCTTGCCCTCATCTAAGTTAACCGTCCTTGTGCATCTCCACTCTCTTTCAAAGGAGAGAGGTTTTTTTCCACAGCATCCAAGGCAAAAGGTGGGGTTGAGGCTGGAGAGAGCTTTCCTTGCCACCAGTCTCATTTCTGCAGGAGTGGAAAAGCCTTGCACACAAACCCAGGGCAACCTTTCTTAGAAAGTGAATTTTATTTCCCAGAAACTCATAAAAGGTTTCTGATGACATATTTGCTTCGAAAGGGATAGATTTTTAAATGAGAGCAATTTCTAGAACATGGGGAGGGCAGCTTGCAGAACACTTAGGGAGGGAAAGCAAATTGCACAACCGTGACTGTCTGAGCAGCCTGAGCTGTGCAGTAAGCAGCAGTGACACAAGTTCAACCCCAGACCCCCAGCTCCAGTCTGCTAGGATGCTACCCTCAGGCTCACTCATGGCGCTGCAGCAAGACAGCCAAGCTGGTATGTTCACCATGCTTCTCTATCTGGAAAGAAATCTGGAGCTTTGTGAAAACCATGCATTCATACTAAAATTATCTTTTTCTGAGTTCTAGGAAAACAATGACAATGGTTGGCATAAAAGATCGCTCATTAGCCTAAGTGTAAATTTCCCCAGGTCTAATTTTAGAATTAGAAGAACCCTTAGACATGAGCAGTTTCCATGCTAATTTTATACCCAAGAAGGCTGAAACTCAGGCTCACATTGCTAGACATTTCTCTCTGTGAACGGGAGCATGCTCCTAAGCCTGGATTACCTTATTTTCTTGAACTAGAAGATGGGATGGTAACGTTATCCACTCTTAACTAGTTGTGATTATGAATGATAACTCATACTATGTACCTGGTAGAGAGCAACACTCGAAAAATCTGGCTATTTTATTTCATCTGGAAAATAGTTACTGGGCTTCTCCCACATGGATAATTAGGCTCCCAACAATGGAAATTCACTAAGAAATCAACAATGACCTTGTCATTTCAAGGCTGAGGAGAAGACAGACAGGAAAACACAAATTGCCACTCTTCAGATTGTTGTGGTAAGTGTTGGTGCCTAAGATCACACAACTAAACTCAGATGGAGTCAGAACTAGAACTCTGGCCAACAACCTTGGAGACTTTTAACTGTCTTGCATCCTGGGTTCATCTGATCCACTAACCTCCCCCAAACACACACACATGAGGAGCTGAGGGAGATAGAACAAGAGGCTGTGTTGCAGGAACAGATCCATCTCCTTGTGCTTGATGGACCTGATATGGGGAGCACCAGTCCAACTCTGGAAGTCTGCTCTTTCTATAAGACATGGACTCTTTGGAACCAGGTTTTTGGACCAGGACAGCAGCAAAGAAATGTAATTTGGAGACGAAAGAAGATAACATTGGTTTTGGGATCAGACAGGTTGGAGTTAAAATTTGATTGCACTTTTTACAAGCTATGAGATTTTTGACCAATTACTGAGCCTTTTAAGTCTATGTTTCCTCATCTGTAAACTAGGGTCAGTGCTTCCCACCTTAAAAATTTGCTTTAATAATAAAGTGAGATTGTACACATACAAAGTTTAGCTACAAAGCAATGTATGTAGTTGGTATTCGAGAAATGCCAGCTATTATTAGAAACAAGACAAGAACTAATATGCAGAGGTTCAAAATGAAGCTTATGCTTCTTTTCTGCTCAAATCCCCCAAAAGGTTCTCCAGTAGCATATAAAAAGCAAAGACTTTAGAATAGTCTGCAAGGTCCTCTACAATCCATCTGCTCACAGTCGTGTCTCTTCTCCTTATTTCCCCCCTGATGTTTAAGCCACCCCAGCCATACTTCTCTGTCTCAGATGTACTAATCACAATCTACCTTGGTGCACTTGTAGAAGACAAGACAGTATAGTGCTTACAGGAATAGGTTCCAGCACCAGATTCCCGGGTTCTAATCCAAGTTCTGTCCCACACCTGGTGAATGACTTTAACCTTGACCTTCGAGTTTTAGTTCAATATCACTTAAAATGGAAGTAATAATACAACTATTTATCTCATGGAACATTCTTTTTCTATGTAGGCAACACATAAATAAAAACAAATGCAATTTTTTTGAACAGTTATTGGGTGACTGCCTAGATAATTTATAATACCAGCATGCTCTACACCTCATATCTAATCCCCAACATAAATCTGAGAGAAAGTGTTAATACTCCCATTTACAAATGAGATCACTAAGGCCAAAGCCAACTAAGGCATATTCAGGACTGAGATCTAGTCTTAGTTGTCTCTAGATGTCTCTCTAGCCTCTCTGCACTCCCAAGTCTATTCACACAGTACAGTTGCAGATCCCAGAGTTGCTTGACTGAGCTCTCCTGAGGGAAATATTGGTGTATTGTCCTTGTGGGCCTGAGTTTCATAAAGGAACCCTATTTCTTACTTGTTCATTGACCCCATCATTTCACTCTGACCCTATAGATCAGAGGCCAAGTGGAGAAACCCCATCTACAGTGGAAGGGAGTTTGGCCACTCTGGGACCTGCATTTCCCTGTGGCTACCTCAATACCCAAGTGAGATAGAGGTTTGTAAACACTCTTCAGGGGCATAAATCCCCCCAACCTTCTTTTCCCACTCAATATCCCTGTGAATCAGTGCCTATCAAGATAATAGCATGGAGCCACATGTGTGGCTTACAAGGATTTGTCATCCCTCACCTATCAGATGTCCATCACTTCTACACCCTGATAGAGGCAGAATATGAGCAGAAGTCAGTGTGAGCAGACAGTTGTTTATGCATGGCTCACAGACACATGGACACTGACGTTGGACTTCTGCATAATCTTTGTCAGGGGAAGAGTGCTGGGACCCATGTGTTTCTCAGTGGAAGTACAGGAAGTTTTTATACGCTCAGAGGAAGGCGTGGAGACTGAGGCTCTAAGCAAAGTCATGTCCTAATTACATTTGAAACCAGCCTCAGCCAGGGCCCTACCTTTCTCTACCTGAAGACGAAAGGAATCAATAGGATAAATGTGCTGAGCTCAAGGGGAGCAGGCCCACCCAGAGCAAAATGTCTCATCAGCATAGGCCTATTGCTGAGAGTCCATAGTCCCCATCATAATGGGTACAGATATGACCTCCATTTCTAAAGTCTCAGTCTTGTGACCTAAACTGTTAAGTTAGGTGATCACCCAAAAGCAAGCTATCTCAAGGATGTTTACTGAGCCAGAATGCAGTGCCACATGATGTGAGGTCTCTGCTCTCACTATGATAGTGATATCAGATCTGATTGACACTAATAACGCTGCTGAGTATGACAACAGTAATAGTCACTGATACCTAAAAATGTTCACGGGTGCCAAGAGCCTGTGCCAGATGTTTTACCTGCTTTGACCCATTCAGTCCTATCAGCAGTTTTAAGAGACAAGTACGTTATCACCAGATTTTACCAATGAATAAACAGAGATTTTGAGAGACATTCAACTAGTAGTTTCTGATGCTGAGGCTCAAGCTAACACAAGGTTTATGCCAAAGACATTTTCTATAGTAATGTAATTACAATACATATATCTTTCTAACCTGCTGCCTTCCCAGCATCTCAGTTTTTTTGCCTGAAAACTTGGGAAGTTGTGCACTAGTTGACGTGATTTCTCCTGGACCAACAGGGAGCATGGACCTCAATGCTTCATACCATTCCCCAGTCCTTAGGGTGCTAGAAAACACCATCCCTTCCAGGGTCCCAGAGGCTAGTCCCAGACACAGGGGCCTTTGTGCATCTCTTCTGATAAAGGATGGCCCAAAGTCCAGATATGGCTTCAGAGGCTGAGAGGGCCAAAGATGAGTTAAGCAAGGATGCTGGGATTTCCTGAAATTCCCTTCCTGTTACTGCTCAACCCACAGGATGATGCTCACACTTCTCAGCATGGCAACCAGTGCTCTCCATAGTTCAGTGCCAACCAGACCTCACAGTGCAACAATCTCCTACCTTCGTAGTTCTAACAACTGCCCCTACTCTGTCATATGCTCAATGCAATTCTGTCCTTATTCTCTTCAAAATAAACAGTGATGGAAGACACTTAAGAGCATATCACTACTTGGCTATCCTCAGCCTTCCATCTTCCCACAGGACATCGTTCACTCTAATTGAATAAGTGTTGCTATATAATTAAGGAAAAGAGTCGTATTAATTGCTAATAGTGGCATGCTCATGATAGAGCAGTGTGATATCTAATTATATAATATAATCTATAATATTATACATATAATCAGTCTTATAAACAATCATTTCTTAAGTCTGGAAAAAAATTATATGGGTTGGATGAACTAGAGCTGGGCTGATAAGAAAGTCTTTGTGGATGATGATCATAGCTCTACACTCGAAGCCTGAGCACTCCCCTGATTAATTATCTCAGCACCTGAGAATCAAGGCACCAAACACACACCAGCGGCTGTCTTCTCCATCACTCTCTGGACAGGTTTTATGGTGGGTAAGGATAGAACAGAAGAGAGGTCAGCTGCCTGGAAGAATCTACCACTCCTTCCTGAGAAATTGCCTGTGGGGTAAGATGGATGGGCATCGCTTACTGCAGCCATCCGCATCTCAAAATCATGGCACCATTCTGGCTCTGCCAACAGGGAAGAAACATCACTGTGAGAACAGAGGCAAGGGAGGCGCTACATCAAGGGACAGCAGAAGAACAATGCTCTATCATGTGACAGGAAGCTCTAACCAAGCCTAGGAAGTGGCTGCTGAGAGACATATGGCAAATAAAGAGAGTAGTGTTGACCTCAAACCTGCTACTGGCTTACAGCTTCACACTCAGCTGATAGCTTGCACCCCACTAGCTGAGAACATCAGTGTAATGATGTTGACTTGTTGGCTTGGGGTCTGCCCAAGAGTAGTAAAACACACTTCTGGGCATATCTGGTTGGGTCACAAGGGCTCACCTTGAGGTCTGTATCTGGCCTCTCAATCCTTCTCTCTGACCCTGTTCTCTGCTCATGGCTACCATGAACTGATTAGCTTTTCTCCCACACCCTTCTTCCATAATGTGTCTGCCTTGGAGCCGGTTAGCCATGGGCTGAATCCTTGCATCACAAAACAAGTTAAATCTCTCCTTTAAACTCTGGGTACCAGGTAATTTTTCCCAGCAATAACAAAGCAGACTAACACAATTCCCTAAACTTCCTATAGAAAAGACTTAGTGCCTCCATCATTTCTCAAGAAATTCATATTTCAGGGTCTGTTCCTGGAAGACATTAGATATTTTGCTTACCCAGAAATGTTAAAACCTTATGACTCTCAAATCAGCTTCATTTTCCTCCCTCAAGTCTTAAAAGCAAAACTAAAGGGACTTATCCCAAAATGAATTATGCAGAAGATATGATGAGATTCTACTTGCTGCTAAGGGACTCGCCTTAGAAAACTATAATCAGATATTCATTTCCTGATATTAACAACCACTTAAATGGACTCCATTGCCTGGACTAAATACTTTAAGAAGAAAGTTTAAATATATATATTCTCAACTGAACTTCTTCCCAAGCAGAGTGGAATGGGTAGAATCATCCACCACCTCAGTCCTCAGCCTCAATAACTCCTAAGTTAGCCCATATCCCAAAAGGATATTCCCAGGCTCTTAATCCTCTTGTCAACCACTCAAGTTTCCAGAGAAATGCATTAGCAGCACCAGCAAGTACTACAGCCAGCATCGTGATCAACCACAAAATTTTGAGCATCTGCTCTGCTCCTCTTAAGTGCCTGTTTGTTTGTTTTCTACTTCACCTGAACTAGAATGCCAGCTCAGAGGCAGAAAGTTTTATCTACCTATTATGCTACCGTGTCCAGAACTCTGCCTACCATTTTGGGATCCTCGCTATGAATCACTTGAGCACTGAGTAACCAAAGCTTGGGCAAGAAAAGTGGTTCTAGCCTAAAGAAATTATCAGTCCCCTGGGTCTGTAGACACATAACATAAACATACTTTTCAACAGAGAAGCAAAGATACAGGCCTCCAGAGGCAAGTGGCTGACACAGACATTAACTGCCAGGAAAGCGGAGGGCTCAGGTGTCCCTCATGTTCTCTCCTCTGGTGTCAGCCTTGGTCATCACCAGGGTGAGCTCTGCACAGCCCTCTCCCAAACTTTGTATGAATACGGTCCTGCCATCTCAGCTCCTCTCAATTATTTTACATCTGAAACAGGAATGACTTCCTTCCCCACTAAGTATATGAAGCCGGGATGTCAATGTTTAAATAATGTAAATCACAAAACAGAAATGAAAAGCTTCCCTTTGAGATAGACACAATTGTGTTTCTGTTTGGTTTGGCCTTGTTTCTGCAGTGCTGGTGAAGGCCCTGGGGCCTCATGCATGCTGGATGAGGGCTCTACCACTGAGCTGTGCCCCGAGTTTGATGTTCTAACTTTTTAATGCTGGCTAAGGAAGGAAGAAGTACCAGGAACTAAAGAACATTTACTCATCTGTTCTCTTTTAAGTCTCCTTCACACCATGGCTCTGCCACTGTGAAGGCAGAAAGCCAGAAGCCACCTCCTAATGGTTTTATTATTTACAAGGAGGACATTGATCAGCTGCAAGATGGCTACAAGACACACCGTGCTTCTCTATGTGAAGGGCTGGATAAAACACAGGGCCATGGCAGGTACTCTCCTCCTTGAGCCCTGGCTATCCCCTGCTTGCTGTCAAAGTTGGGCATTGAGTAGCAGTGAGGATTCAAAATGCTCAGGTTTAGCTTTGAGAAAGTCCCAGGAGCTTCTTCAGGAGCTCTTTCTCCACAGCAAGAGACGCTGGGAACTCCACACCTTCTTGACTGGATCCTGAGTGGAGAACAAGATGGGCTCTACTCTCTGCCTACACAAGACACCAAGGGGATACTGGGGGATGCATCAGGAATGGCAATGGAAAGAGGATGCTCTAATCAGGCTCCCTAATCAGGCAACCAAGTGAAAATCAAAGCCATGCAGATCCTTCACACCCTGGACTTTTCTGTCACTGAGAGCTTCAGGGATGGGTGGGGTCTAACGATGTGGCTGACCAAAAATCAAGAGAAGCCCAAACACACCTTGGATCCGAGGTCAGTCTTCAGCCACATTACTTTGAACAGTCTACTTGGAATAGATGCTGCTCTCTGCTGGGAAGCTAACTGTTCAGCACAAAGTCTGGCACAGTCATGGAGCAATGAAAAATATCCAGAGGTGAACAAAAGGATCAGCAATGAATGCCTAACAGAGGAAAGAAACAGCTGGGGATTTGGAACTGCCTTGTGTCCAACCATGAAGAGTAAATGCCCAGGGAGAGGCAAGTTTACGGAGGTGTGTGATCCCTGGTCCCCAGCTTCTAGCAGAAAAGAGAGTGCTGCTCAGTTAACTCCTTCAGGGCCCAGCTGGTAGGGGACAGGGCAGCCCACAGCGGCACAACAATTACAGTAACTGCTGGGGGTCCCAGAGCCACCAGGCTGGATTTCATTTTGGTATGTACTGTATGATTTTTTTTTTCTGCTGCTCTAGCAGCACCAGTGGCAGCAGATTTACTCTCTTAATGATGTTTGGCTTAGGTTAAATTAGTTTGCATTCCCTGAACACACACTGGTGGGGGAGGGGGAGACAGTGAGCGGAAGTGGCCTGAGAAGATGCCAACAGGTAGAGAGATCTGTTCCAGAGATGATGTGAGCTGCAGAGAACCCATCAGCACAGCAGGTCATGGAGAGTGACTACACCCACCAGGAGGGACCTGAGATGGTGGGGCAGGTGGGATGCTACTAAAACTTCTATTCACTTATTAACATGTGCATTCGCTTGTTCATTCACTCCATAAATCATTAAATGTCTTTGATCCCACAGATAGCAAGCTAGGTGGGAAGACTCAGGAACCAGATGAGTGAGGTTCTCTGACCTCATGATGGGCAGTGAGACACATTCATTTTTATTTGTCATTGTAGTCTTGAACAGCAATCACACAAAATAGTGTACTGAGTGTTACTCATATGCTAAGTGCTTCCAGCATCATATCAAATATTTCATTTAATTTTCTTAAAGCCCAGATAGGATGGATATGATTATCCTTGTTTTACAGATGATAAGATCAAGGCTCAGAGTTGCAGTTATCTCTGCGAGGACATGCAGAAAAGCTACCGCTTTATATCCTTTTCAAAGCAATAGCATTAATCACAACAATAAAACCAGACATGGTGGCACATGCTTATAATCCCAATACTCTGGGAGTCTGAGGCAAGATCTCCAATTCAGGCTCAGCCTGGAAAACTTAGTCATTTAGCAAGACCAAGAAACAAACAAAAAGTAAATCTCAGTGTGAAGGCCCTGGGTTCGATCTTCAGTATTAAAAAATAAAAAATTGTAATTTTTATCCACTAGCCACAAGCCAGGGACTTCTTACCAGACATCTCTGAGCTCTCCACACCAGCCTGTACTTGGCACATTTCACAGAGTAAGATTTTGTTGAAGCTGATTTGTTTGAACAGCATAGTGTGGCTACCAAAGGTTGAGGGCAAGATTCAAACTCAGGTCTGCTTAATGGGGATGCTGTTCGTCAGCCCAGAACAGGAGGCAAAGCAGTTGGATGCAGCTGTGGTAGTCTCCCCTTGACAACAGGAATGGAAAACACCAGATGTTTGGAAACCATGGGCTACAACACAGGAAACCTGAGTCCTGAGGTTCCCACGGCTGTTTCAGGGAACTTAGGGTTCAGCTTCATCCTCTTACCAGGAAGCAAAAATATACCCAGAACCCAAACAATGCGCTCACTATAAATTATTTAACAGTAGTATCCGGAGTGGAACTGCCAGGAAGCATCCAGGACATGGGCCATGTGGAAAGAGCACTGTGCACACGCAGGGGCACCAGGACCCTTCTGTCTGTGCACCGTGATTTTCTAGGAAAGTCCGATTTCCCGACTAGCAAACCTATTTCCATAACTACTGTCGTTACCAACTGCAGGTTACTGGTCTTTCCCAAAACTCAAGCCAGCGTTTCACACCACTACGAGAGTGAAGGGCATTTTACAGGTTCTATGATACAAACCTGTTCTTCATGCTTTAATATATTTCCTGTTTCTCACACTGGTAGTGAACTAAAACTTAAAGAGGAGACTGTCAAATCGGAATTTTTTTTTTTTTTAAACAAAAGCCATTACAAATGGAAGCAGCTGCTTTTGATTTGTAAACACTGTAATCTTCCCCAGGCCTTAGATATTTTTTTGACAACATCCAGATCAGAACCAATTTAATTTTGGAAGATAGCTAATCAAGTAATTTGATGTGGCACGTCTGTCCTGCTTGTAGTTGTAAAGGGGGGTTAGAGCTTCATACTGAGAAATCAACACTTTATTGGAGATCACAAATTGACCCTTCAGGTATTATAAAGTGTTTACCTACAGTCTTCAGAAACAAGATGTGAGCTGTTATGTATATTCACTTCCCAGACAAACTGAGCATTTTGGCACCCTGTGCAATAGCACAGATTCACACAGTTAAGACTTGACGCTCCACACATTTTTGTGTGCAATACTTTTTCTTAAACTCATTAGATTTCTAAAGTCTTGTATAAATAAATTCCCAATTTTGGTGAGGAGTTATACAAACTCTTAATCTTTTATTTCCTTTAAGTACTGCGGATTGAACCCTCAGAGCCTACTCTCTGACCTACTTCCATAACTGTTTTTAGATTTTAACTTATTAAATGTTTTAATTTGGTCAAAAGCTATTGCTAAATTGCTAAGTTGCCCAGGCTGGGTTGAAACTTGCCATCCTCCAACCTCAGCCTCATGAAGTGCTGGGATTACAGGTATGCACTGCTGCCCGTGGTTCACACTCTTAATTGCAATTGCCTCTACACTCAGCATTCTAAGGTATCTGCACTTCATGAGAAACAATGGATTTGAGAATTTTTCATACTATGAGGTCATTAAAGTGGCCGAGTTATTTTTTAATGCACTAATTTTTTATGAAGAAGGTACTGTACAAAGGAGCCAACCTTGCAATGCCTGTTCCAGCAAAGAAAACATAGCCACTCACTAAATTTTATCAATACATACTTGTATTCCTACTATGTGCCTTGTTTTGTGCTTTATAATTATGAAATCCTCATGATGACCCTGCAAGATAGATGCTGATTTGTCCCCAACTCGTTCAAGTTCAACACAACTCGAGTCTGACCCATGAAATTCTATTTCTCTCGACAGCGTGGGAGAAACATTCATCAGGTCACACAAGATAATTTTTATGGATCTCTTTTACATTCTGCAGTATGTGACTTCTGATCGAGTAAGTTCCCCTCTTCAGGACCAATTATCTAATTGCTCTCTCTAAACAACTTCTCTTCTCCTTTTGAAAGATGAATCTCTGTTCTGGGGAAAGCAGGATGTCTGCAGACAGATAACTGAGAAGACTTGGCACTGGTCCCAGGTACCCCTTCCCTTCCCTCTGCCTCTCTCCTCAGCTGAGCAGTTCTTGTTGCTCCTTGACTTGGAGGTAGGAATTTCAGAAACTGTCAGGATGCTTTAACAGGAGGAAGAGAATGTTATGTACATTCCACAAGGCCACTTTCAATGGTGCTTCCTGTATACTGTGTAGAAATAAATGTGGATTTGAGGATTCAAATCCCAGCTCTACTCCATAATTACTGTGTGACCTTGAAACAATCACTTCTCTGAGCTGTCACTTTATCTGCACAAAACCTATGTCGTAGATCTTTTTTATTTTTTTTATTTTTTTTATTTTTTTATTTTTTTATTTTTTTTGAGAATTAGGTGAAATTAAATTACATGCTATAATATGTCACAGCCTGTTTGGTTACCTCAGAACCACTGGGTCCCATGACACTCCCTCCTCCTTCCATGTATACTAACTAATTTAATCTTTCCAAGATGACCTGCTACTGTCACTGTAACAAACAAATAACCTACATGTTTCAAAAGATGAAAAACTTTGTCCTGAAGTACATCTTTCCTTATTTTACAGATTCAGAGAGCTGAACTGATTCCACTCCAGAACATTCTATCTCACTGTCTCTGCAGGAAGCGAGGGGTCACAAACACTGGCAGGTGGGGAAACCATTCTGTGCAGGGCTGGAGGGAGGGAAGGCTCCAGTGGGAGAGTCCTTCATTTTTGCACTCTGGATGGAGATAAGTTTAAACATCTCCAGCCTTCCCCAGAGCAGTCCCCACAGGAGCATCAGCCCAGAGAAGGTGGGTGGATCAGTGGGGTGGAAGCTCCTCTCTGCAGGAGCTCAGCTTATATGGGTAACAGTGAAATGTGGTGATTTTCTTGGTACAGCCCAAGCACCTGATTTTCCCAATCAGGAATTTCACTCCCAATGTGTTAGTTGGAATCTACAGGTCCCTCCAGCTGACCAAACATGAGCCGTGGAAAGCAGTGTTTGCCCTTCTCTGGGTCTTGTGGTTTTCAAGATTACAGGCAGCATCTACCCCTCCTAGAGGGATGAGAACAAAGCACTCTCCAACCTGGGTGGGGGAGCTTGCTGACCTCAAGCCCTACTTCTGAGTTGTCTGCCTTGGAGGGAGGGGGGCGGATTTACATCAAATCCTCAGGGCTCCTCTGGGTGTGGTTTGGTGCTTAATTTTACTCATAGGTTAGGTAGATGCAATTCCGCATGAAGCTTGGGCAACCACCATCAGCTTTCTCATAGCCATTTTGAGTTTTTTCATTTCTAAGCACATAGGACTTTCTCCAACATGTGTTTTTCCTCAAGTTAAAGGGAATTGTGTCTTGTAAGCAGCTGTTCATTGAAGTGTTTTCTTCATAGAAATGAAAATGCCTGACTAGACATAAATCTTCAATGTCAGTAAATCATAGATTTTTTTTTTTTTTTTAGGTTTTTTTGAGATAGGGTCTCGCTTTTGTAGTTCAGGCTGGCCCTGAGCGCAGCCTCAAACTCACATCACAGTAATCCTCCTGTCTCTGCTTCCCAAGTGCTGGGATTACAAGCGTGAGCCATCACACCCAGCCCTGTGGTATGTGGTACTGGTTGCTGCTGGGGTGAGTCTCCACGCCCAGTATTGTTATGTGGTTACTGGGGATCGAACCCAGGCCCTTGCGCTTGCAAGACAGGCGCTGGAACCACTGAGCTAAATCCCCAGCCCAATCATAGATTATTAATAAGGGCATTGAAATTGCTCCTGCTCATAACCTCTCACTGGAGTCTGGATTCTTCTGTTGGGGTGGATGTGAAACCTCACGTGCTTTTGGAAGCAATAGTGAGGGAGACCAGCCTGAACCATGGCATAGGCAGAGCCACCACATGGACTTGGGCATCCAAGTGGCCCAGAAATAAACATGATAAGCAGGTCACCTCTGCATTTGACAGAAAACCAACTGAGTGGGAAAAGCTGCATGGGGTGTTTAGAGCAATCAGCGCCCTTGCCGAGCCTGTGTCTCCATTCCCAGACCTCTCGGGCCTGTCTGATATTTACCACCCACAGACCCCTGAGCCTTTCTGCCTCTCAGGAGCCTCCCCTGCCCAAGCCCACTTGCATCCTTGTGGGAGAGGCATCCTGTCCACCACAAGGGGCCCCTTCTGAAATCACTAGTGAGCGACCTCAGAGCCACCCCCAGCAAAAGCACAAATATATGGGTTAGGCAGACACTTTTGGCTTAAACTCATGGAATGCCAGGCTACAATCTGCTCATCCTAAAGGCACCTTGGTTGGCAGAAGGTGAAGTCAGAGACACCTTGGCTCTGGGGAAAAGGTGACTAAAAGGAACTGTATGATGATATGAGGTTGATCATCTTGATGAGACTGTGGTTCTTCTTAGTTTGTCACTTTACAAGATACAGAGTGACGGTGCAGAGCCTAAGCAGGCATCTTGGGCTAAGCCTTGGCTTCGCTACTGAGCTCTGTGACTCTGGGTCTGTCACTTAAGCTTACCATGCTTTGTGGTCAAATGGAAGTAATAGGAGTATCTACCACATAGAATAAGAGCATCTGAAATGAGGGACTACGTTTTAAAAATTTTTATTAGCATGTATTTGCAGCATAGTGTGGAGAACTGATATATGTACATAACATATTTTATCTCTTCCTCCTTCTCCAGCTCCTCCTCCTCCTCTTAATCTCCGGTCCCTTTCCCTTTTACAAAAGACCTACCTCCCCATTTTCTATTCTCTAGCTTTTATTTTCACTTTATTTATATGTTGGGGTTCTCATGAGAAATTCTGTGATATTTAAGCTTCTGTATCTGATTTATTTCACTTAACATTATAGTCTTAACATGCATCCATTTTTCTAAAAGTGACTCAGATTTGCCCTTCTTTGTGCCAGGTTAGTACTCCATTGTGTAAATAACACATTTTCTTTATCTATTCATCTATTGATGGCTAGACAGGCCACTTCTAAGATTTAGCTGTTATGAGTTAAACTACTATAGACATGGATATGTGCATATTACTGTAATTTAGTACTCAGTAATATCATGTAATATTAAGTTAGACTTTATAAGAATTTGATCATGTTTGGCTTATACAAAATGACAAATATGTGTGGATTAATCTACTGGGAAAGTCCTCCATCTTACTGAAATCTTTTCTCTTGATTAATTCAAACTTCACCTGGTCTTCAAAGCCTCCCATGATATTCAATCCATTTTCATTCATATGGTAAAGTTCACTTAGTCAATGGGAAAATATTGAGAGGCCACCGCCCAGGGCAGGGAACTAGCCAGATTCTGAAAATTAGTGAGCAAGATTCAGGAGGACCAGCAGAACGGGTACTTCTCTAGGCCAGTAGAGGGAGCTGTGGGAAGCATGTCTTTGAGGACATGTTGTGGAGGGTGTAGGGTAGTTTTCCCAACTAGAACAAATATTTTACATAAGGCCCACAGACTATGCAGGAACCCAACAGATGAAAAGAGAAGAAAGATTGTTCCAGAAACATCTAGACCTTTCCATGAAAATGTGAGAGTGAGAGAATTGGGGACAAGACTTGGGTGCTGCTGCTGAGTCACTCATGTACAAGACTGCTCATGTCCCTAGGCATCCTGCTGGTGTCACTTTTATCCTTCCTATGCCAGGCTTGACTCTGAGGTCAAGAAGCCCCTGAAGCACAGAGATGGCTTCCTAGTAGTTCTTGAGTGGCTCCTGTGACTCAGTTTGGCTGATGCTAATGGAAGGAGTCACTGGGATGGTCGATAGCTGGGGTGCTATGCAGCAGGCAGAGACCCAGTTCCAGTCCCCGCCCCCTCCAGCTTTATCTCTAGCAAATGGTTTATGATGCTAGTTTTTAATTATTCCTTCAGTTGTCTTCTACCAGGTTATGGATCTCTTGAGAATAGGAACCTAAGAATTTCTCCTTTCACCTCCAAGTTCTGGACCTACTACCATGCTATCCCATAATGGATAGTAACAGATGGTAATTACTAAAACTATAGTTATTCACCTTTTATTATTGGAACCAAGATATACAAATGCTATTGCTATAGTACCATGGGGTAGGGGGGATTCCACAGAATACTAACATTTCAGGAAACATTAAGTGATATGTGGCATTTGGAGTGAAGGAAGGGCCCTTTGAAGAAATGGTGGAAATATTTAATAAAAAACCTCAGATGGGCTTAGTACACACACATATCCAAACTCTCACCACTGAGGTCCTGGAAGCAAAAAAAACCCAGTAGGAAAGAGTTGCACAGTACCCAAATTTTTCCCCAAAATGAACAAGGACTCATTGAATAAATGGCTAATTGTAGCATTGGAGTGTACAATACAAGCCTGGAGTATCCTTCAGTGTTCATGAGTAAAGAGCACATGTAATGCTGGGGATTTAGTTCAGTGGTTCCAGCACCTGCCTTGCAAGTGCAAGGTCCCGGGTTCGATCCCTGGTAACCACATACAGCAATGCCGAGTGTGGGGACCCATGCCCAGCAGCAAGCAGTACCACATACCATAGTGCTGGGCATGGTGGCTCACCTTTGTAATCCCAGCACTTGGGAGGCAGAAGCAGGAGGATTGCTGTGACTTCAAAGCTGAGCTCACAGCCAGCTTGAACTACAAAAGCAAGACCCTGTCTCAAAAAAAAAAAAAAAAAAAAAAAAAAAAAAAAAAAAAAAAAAAAAAAAAAAAAAAAAAAA
>PVIR01003996.1:0-46781 GCA_004026965.1 Petromus typicus | reverse complement strand
CACTGACACCAACTGAAACAGCTCCCAACAACCAAAAGTGGACCAATTTGGGCAGCAGAAAAATATTAAAGTATTAAATTATAACTCAAAATATTACACATGTATACATGATCTCTTACTGATATGAATCATGGTTGAATAAATGAATGCAGAGAGAAGCCATAAACCTCTCATGAAGAAGGGTCAGAAGTAATGTGTTCAGATACTCCCTTAAAAGGAGGGAAAGCCTGAATCCATACTGCTTAAACAAAAGTGAGCTACGCTTACTGACTTCCTTCTAGAGAAGATGCTATGAAAAGAGGGAGAAGTTGGCATAATCCCAACACTTGGGAGGCTGAGGCAGGAGAACTGTCATGAGTTCAAGACCAGCCAGAACTACATAGTGAAACTTTGACTTAAGGAAGAGAGAGAGAGAGAGAGAAAGAGAGAGAGAGAGAGAGAGAGAAAGAGAGAGAGAGAGAGAAACAGACAGATAGACAGACAGAGAAACAGAGAGAGAGAGAGAGATGAGGGGGAAAAGCAAGAATAATTTTGCAACTAGAAATTGTAACAAATACTACTTCAGTCAGGTAAACTACCTGATAAATGTAACTTTAAGATGGTGCAAAGAAAATGGCATGGCACCTCTGTGCCTTCCTCCTCAAATCCATCATCTGTGTTACCCAGCAGTGGCCGTACATCTAAATGGAAAGATATTCTGACCAGTTCTTCTCAGAGTGTTCACAGTCATCAAAAGCAAGAGTCTGAAAAATTGTCCAAGCAAGAGGGCCCTTGGGTGACATAATAACTAAATGTAAAGTAGTGTCTCGGGTGTAAGCCTTGGATCACCACCAAAAGCCAAAGACATCTGAATAAATTATGTGCTTCAGCTAATAATACTGTATTAATATAAATTCATTAGTTATAACTGATGTTAGTGCTTAACCCCATCAGAGACGGAGCACAGGGCACATGGAATTCTTTGTACTCTCCTGTAACTTTAGTGAACTTGAGAAGATTCTAATATACAAGGTCTACTTTTTTAAGAGTATCTTGACTGCTTGACTTCTCCAATACTTCATGATGCTGATACATGGTGAATCTTCCTACATTCATATGACTAATAAACTGAAGAGCTTGTGCATTCTCTTGGGCCTTACAGTTCTCCAAAATAGTTAAGAATAATTATAGGAGCCAGAGCTAATACTCACTACAGAGTCTCTGAGAGCATCATTGGTTAAAAAGGTCCTGTGAGCCCAAATGGCTACTTGCACATTAGCATCACCATGCAAAAGTTACACACTCTCAGGGAAATTATATTATTCAATCACGCTGTGGGTTCCTTAGTGATAAAATAGGACTGGTGATACTAGCAGCTGGCCAGATGGCTTACACCAAGAATTCTGTGTGCTTATATAGACAAGGGTACATCTAAATAGTAAACTTCTCACTATTAGAGAAGCTGACTATGGAAGGACAAGATTTTGGATCATGGGAAAAAGCAATAGGACTTGAGTGCTGAGAATCTAGGAGAGGAAACTGAAAAAATATAAGGTATCAACACTCATTTTGATCTACTCTGAAATTGTAGAAGCATCTTCCTGGTCACCGATGCCATCTCCTAGGAAATCTTCGTACAGAGGCTACCTCGGTGACAGCCATGGATATCCTCAGTCCTGCTCTCTGAGCAGCACCTACAGGCTAATACCTTGTAGACCTTTCTCTCCAAGGCATTTCTTAGAAGGACAAAATTCACCCTAGAAATCCATGAAATGCTTAGTTTTTCCCTAAAATGTGGGAAACTTCCTTTGCACTTTTCTTCCTTTGCCTTTGGCCTGGGAAGCTATAATGGGCAGTCTCTTAAAGTGACAGAGATGTGCAGTGCTTACTTAGCATCTCACAGAGGTTTTTCCTGTGTCAGACAACTGCACAATTATGAAAAACAGAAGATGCAAGACAATCCAATATGAATGATTAAATGCTACAGAAATCTAAAAAAAGCAGAGATGGATCCCCTCATGTGCATGGTGCTCTGAATCACCAAAGAGCGGTGGTGCTTACTGGGGACCACTGACTCTCTCCAGAGCAGTAGGGATGGTATCTTAGTCGCTTTTTGATCACGGGGAGGAAATGCCCAATACCCACACTTAAGGGGGAAGAAGTTTTTTGGCTCGCTTTCCAGTCTACACTCTGCCAGCTCTAGGGTAGGAAGGACATAGTGGGAGGGTCTGGAAGAGGATAGCTGCTCATGTCATGGTGGCCCAGGAAAAAAAGAGCAAGGAAGAGCCAGGAAGAGCCAGGGGTGGGGTGGGGTGGGAATGTATCTTCCGAAAGCATTATCTTCTTTACACCAGGCCCCACCTTGTAACCACACAGCTGGCTATGGATTCACTTGTGGTTTAATCCACTGATGACTGCAGTGTCCTCTGATCTAATCACTTTCCAACTGCTGCACCTCTGAGTACAGGGTACCTCGGGAACACAGTAGGTCTACTCCACACAGATGGTGTGTAACTGTACTTACCTACCCCATCTCCATGTGGGTGTGAGCCAATGAGCCACTGAGTCCTCACCATGGAGAAAGTTACTGGATTTATTAATTTCTAAGAATCAAACATTAATGTATAGATACTCTTGACACCTTTAGAAGAATGTGACTTTCTAAGATAGCTGTAATTTTATAAAACCTTTTTAGGAGTACTTGGGAGATAATAAGTATAAATTTATATCATTTAAGGCATGATTCAGAGCCTGATTTATAAAAGAGAATTTGACCACAGGGAAGTCTATTTTTATTTTAAAATAAAATCAAAGCAGCACATTGTTTTTCAGGCACATGAATCCATCTAGTCACTAACAACTAATGATGAAGAAAAATGTGTCTATCTCATCTTCACAAATAACCAAGACTTTTCCATCACTTCTCATGAGAAATAAGATAAAAATGGGAGAAATGTTCTGGATTACAATTCTGTGCCTTTTTTCATCTATAAGAAGGAGATAATCACTCTTAGGTTAGGTTTGTTCGTGCAGTAAATGAGATGAAGAGAACAATTAATTTAGCACAAAGCCAAGCACTGGAGACTTGCTCCAGCCATGCTGACTACTGTGGTTCAACTAGGGCCTGAGTTCTCCTGAAAGGTTCACCTGTTGTAACCTGAGTTCTTTGTGTGAAGATGTAAAGAAAAGGGAGCTTGAGAGCTAGAGCTCAGTGGGGGACCTTCAGGTCCCCGGACACTGCCTCAGAAAATACTGAAGTAGTCTTCGGGGCTGCACCCCTGCCCTGGCTTCCCGTCTCCACACAAAACTTCTCTCATGGATGTCCTTCTGCCAAGAGGGAATATGGTTAGGGGTCCTCACCAGAGAAAACCAGCAATATGCAGTCTGGCTTTTAGCATCCCCAAACTATGAGCTAAACACACCTTTATGTTTCTTATCAGCCTCAGTTATGAAATGCTGAGGATACTGCAGGAATCCAATAGATTTCTAAAGATTGTGAACTGATTTTGACACTTGACTGAGCACTCTTTGGAATATGATTATTGGTTGCACTTTGAAGAAAGTTTAAGTGACTCATTCAGATGTGTAAACTAAAGAGACAAAGGTACACACTTTATGCAACTATATTTTATGTATTTAATATATAAATATATAGGCATACATAAACAGAGAAAAAGAAAGTGAAACAGGAAAATAGAGAAATAAACAGGTATTTGGAAGGGAACCTGCCCACCTGTAAACAGAATACAAAATGGCGAGTAAAAGAATTCACTTACAGAAATTGCCCTTTGTGCTTTAAGTTCGACACAGACGTTCCAGTGATTGTGAATACACAAAAGGTACTTGCTTGCCTTTGATCCATGTAATCCAGGCAATGGGCTTATCTTCGATGAAGGTTTGTTCCCAACAAGGAGAGGATGACTCTCAAGCAGTAGTGTAAAATTCTAGTGGCTCCATGTGCCCGGAAGGGAGCACTCAGGCTCAGCTACCTAGAGGGCAGTAGATCCCTCGGGAGGCAGCAGGGACTAGTGAGGACTGTGACCACCTGGGGCCTTAGGAGGAGGATGGCAGCCTCTACTCAGCTCCTGGCAATTCTTGCCACTCGACAGCATACCTGAGAATCTTCTGGGTTTATTTTTCTTATTGTATGTTTTTTTTTTTTTAACTGTTGTTTCTTTTACCCCTTTTCTTTACTTAGAAGCTATAAAACTGGATATATGTCAGTTTAGGCTGCCATAGCAAAATATCACAGACTTGGTAATATTCCAGTTCACACAACAGAAACATTTTCTTACACCTCTGCAGGCTGGAAGATCAAAATTAGTGTACCACTGTGATCTTGTTCTGATATGAGCCATTCTCCTGGTTTGTAGGTTGTCTCTCTCCTCTAGGACTTCACGTGGTGAAGGGAAGAGGGGTCTCAAGATGACATTTTTGAATGATTTTCCCCAAACCCGTCCCCACATACCGTTCACACTGGGGACCATATGAATTTCGAGGGACACATCAGGTCCACAGCGCTGCATTTCAGCACCATAGTGGGCTGGGCAGGCAGGCCGACTCATCTCTGCATCAACACGAGTTCATCTGGCCCCAAGTCTTTAGCAGAAACCAGATAAATTTTACCTGCTGCCGCACATCAATGCCTGTCCTCACTTCAGAGTCACAGCGTGCGCTCACCTGTACCCACACGTGTTTACACGTTTTGTTAAGTGAGCATGCAGGGCTCCACCCTGCCCTGGAGAGGGAGGAGGGAATCATGCACCCACTGTCACATAGCTTCCGTCACTGGCATGGAGTGAAACTCTAGGGTTCGGCCAGAGCTGAGACGAGATAAGAGATGGAGTTGCTGGGGAGGAGGGAGGCAGGAAGCCTGTGGTCAGTTTGATTCAAGCTGATTTGAGAGGCAACTGGAAACCGTGCTTAGCTCTCAGGAGGGGAGATGTCAGGCCAGCAATTAGGACGACAAAAGCCAGCCCCTCTGACTGTGGAAAAGCCCGCGCAGAGAGCAGGCAGGTGGAGCCTGTTGCCGTGAACTGTCCTGCACACCGCGCGGGCGACAAAGGGTCCTATGGCTTTGCATGTGCCTATGTCTGCAAAGGGAATTTTCTTCCTCCCGCTCTCAGAAACCCTCTCTTCCTCCGCCTGACAACTGTAATTCGTCATGAGTCTCACACCCTCCATAAAGCTGTCAAGATGGTTATTATCATTATCATTACATTTACCAAACACGTATTCTCTGATCAGCTTCAGAGGGAGAGTTCTCCTGGAATTCTCTCCTGCAGGGGAGGCCGCATTATCTCCTCGGTGGTGGCCGGGACGGAAGCTCAGACCTAATGAACAGTGGTAACTTTCCTCATATCCCCAGGCACCAACTGACCCGGATGTGACTTCAGCCAAAATCCGTTTGATCTCAGCTCCTGATCAGCAAGTACTACTCTACTCCTCCTCCCTGTTTCTGGAGCCCCAGCTCAGACCCTGGCTCTGGGGCCCACAGGAGCCTTGCTCCGCCACTTCTACCACAATCCCTGGACAGTTTGTTTCCAGTCAGTCTGCCCTCCACACACCACATTCCCCTGCCTTGAATTCCACCAGTAGAAGAACAAAAACACTTGGAAAGGAATGCATCTGTATGGAAAGTGCATAAGTTTTTGTTCTTCCTATTCCTCAAACAATACAGAATAACAATTACTTTTGTAGAATTTACATTGCAATAAGTGCAGGGATGATTTAAAGTGTACGTACGTCACATCCAAATACTGTTACTGCTGACGAGGGGTAACCTCGAACTTGGGTATCCGTGGGGCTCCTGTACCAACCCTGTGTGATGACTGGCCTGAAAACCTTTTCTGTCAGAGCTTGTTAGCCTTTAGAAATGGAGACTGGAGAGTCATGGACCTGATCCTGGGATCCTCAAGGTCACAGCTGACTTTCGAGAATCTCGCTCAAACTGTGGAACTTGGGGCTGCCTGAGAGGAAGTGCTGCACGGTGCTTCCGTGGCCAGGCTCTGCAGCCAGAGTGACCAGAGCCTCACACAGCTCTTCCCTGCACAGCTGGGCCTCCGAGGACTTGTCCCCATCTAAAACCATGCTAATCTCCCTGCATTGCTCTGGACATTGACTTAATGTATGAAGAGTACTTAGGAAAATGCTATGCATGTTAGTTATTAGAGTGTTTTGTTGTTGTTGTTGTTTTTACTTTTGCAATGCTGTGGATTGAAAATTGTTAGCAACTTTTTATTTCAAATCACTTTGGTTGTAAAAACCATAGTTTTATCTTTGGGTCTGGATCAGTCTGTTTCTGGGACTACACTGGTAGGTCTCTCTGTGCTGTGACTTTGGCCCTATTTTAAATGATCATTCCTGGAATATAAGCCCAAGGTATGTGTATAATTTCACTATCCCATCTAGAGAATGGGCTGTAAATCCCTGCTTTGTGCATCTTGCAGGGTTAAAATGATGTGATCATGCCTTGAAAACACAAACAGAATCATAATAATTATTATTATTATAGTCACAAGCAGACTCTTTTAGGAGCTACACAGCTTTAATTAATCATTGATAATAACCACAGTCATCTTTCCAAGCAGGGATAATGCAGGATGCTAAGACCAGGCAACAGCCAGGGAGAGAACATAAGGAAGATGGCCGGTCAGGAACACAGCTCTGCCTGCAGAGTGAAGTGTGCTCCACTCGCTCTTTCCTCATCCCACGTGTCTCCTTTCTTCCCACATCCCCACTTTCCCAGCCTTGCCTGGCATAAGTTTCCCTAAGGAATAGTAGCTGTGGGGGGATCAGGGAAGATTATTGGCTGCTTACAGCTAATGAGCTACTTCATTTGCTACTCTGCAGAAAACCACCCTGTCTTTCCCTCTGATCTCATGACTAAGTGAGCCAGAAAAGCTCAGCCCTCCTCCTTTGCACATTCCTCACGTTTCCTACTGGGAGGGAACGAAAGCCAGAAGACAGGGCGAGGAGACTTGGAGACTTGCTGACTAGCTGCATCCTCCCCACACCCTGGCTGCTGTGCTGTTCTTGCTCACTGGCTGCCCTGGTGGGTGAGGAAGTGTTAAGGCTTTCCAAGCAGGCACACAACTCAAGACCACTGAAGAAGTGCATGTTTTGCCAATAAAGATCTTTTGTCAGAATTTAAATATTTAAATTCATCTAGAAAGGGAGAAGATAGGTTTTTTTTTTTTCTTTTTTTGTTTGTTTTTGAGACAGGTTCTCACTTTGTAGTTCATGCTGGTTCTAAACTCAGCCTTGAACTCACAGCAATCCTCTTGCCTCTGCTCCTTGAGTGCTGGGATTACAGGCATGAGCCACCACACTCGGCACTGTGGTATGTGGTACTGACTATTGTTGGGCATGAGTCTCCATGCCTGGTATTGTTGTGTGTGGTTAAAGGGACTGAACTCAGGACTTTGCGCTTGCAAGACAGTCGCCGGCACCACTGAGCTAAATCCCCAGCCTGCAGATAGGCTTTTTCCAAAACTTTTTTTTAACTATACCGAACATTTTTTCTTCTCCTAATTCTATATGTCAAAGGAATTTTTATTTTAAAAATAGAAAGAATAGACGACTTTATTAATGGAATCAAGAAGGCCAAATGTGGAAGAAGTGGAAGAAGAAGAAGAAGAGGAGGAGGGAAAGGAGATGGAAGAAAGAAGAAGAGGAAGAGGAGAGAAAGAAATGAGTGGGAAGGAAGTGGAGGAAGAAGGTAGAGAAAGAAAAAAGGAAAAAAGAATAAAGGATAAGAGAAGGAAAACAGAAAATTCAGCAATCCTCTAGTCAGGCATATTTCTTATTTCATGTATGCCTTTCTGGAAAATTCTGGAATCTATAATTATAGCAAATTACCAGCAGAAACTCTTATGTCTTTGGATCTCAGATGTGACTCTAAGCAGAGCTGCCCAAAGGAGTGACAGATACATTTCCATTAGTTCCAGCAAGACACAGACATGGCTGTGTGGCAAAGGCTTTCCTAAGAGTTAAGAGAAGGAAGGTATAAAACAGCCCTGCAAAAAAGGAGCTATGGGCAGATTTGATGAATGACCAGTGGTAACTGGAGCCTGAGAGCTTCAAGTAATTGCCTTCTTTGGATTCTCATTTCTCTTCTTAAGAAAGAAAACATGAGATGATCATGTACAATTATTCTTCTGTATCCCTTAAATCTGCTTAACTGCTGCTGATAACAGAACTTTTAATCAGGGAACTTAAGTAATAGTGTTGACAGAGTAACTTTTATACCAAAAGCAGAGGTCTATGGAAGCTTAGAGAAATGACAGTAGTCAGTATTTGGGGGTGTACAGGGAGATGGATGGGAAAAAAGAAAACCTGCTCATAGTCAGCTGGTTTGGGGCATATAGACCCTTCCTGGCAAGTCTGCAAACTTTGTCAAGTGTCAGCATATTGTGTACTTGTGTCTGTACCTCAGGCACTTGGCACTTCACCCCACAGTGGGCCCCAGAGTTTCTCCATGGTCCCTCTCATTCTCTGCACTATGTCTGTGTCTCCTTGAGGTGGAAGGAACTGACCCTTGGAGCGGGGACCCTACAGGGACGACACTGCCAAGTTCCCCTTGTACTGTGAGGCCCCATTTTAAGTTGTTCTCCATGGAATAGGGGTCTAAGGGTTTTAAGCCATTTCCAGATCTGGATTTTTTTATAGTGTGAGGATCGAACCCAAGGTCTTCACATTGAGTTTCATCCCCAGCTCATCCCACCCACCTTTTGAGACAGGATCCCTCATGGCCCAGGCTGGACTCAGAATTGTGTATCTCTAGCTTCCTAGTGTGCCAGGATTGCAGACAGATACCACTATACCCTACGAGGGGGAGGATTTTTGAAAGTGGGCATGACTGCTTCCTCTTTTCTCTCTCCCATCCTGTCCCCTCTCCTCTCTCTTCCTTTCTCTTCTTTTCTGTCTCAATGTGATTTCCTCAGGCTGAAATTTGTCTAGGGTCACGGAGCCTCTCCCGGGGGGCACAGATACAGAGGGAAAGGACTTGGGGGCCTGAATCAGCAGGTGGAGGAAAAAGCATTCAGTGCTGGAAACAGTTGCACTGTCTAGAACAAGTCACAGATATAGACACAGTGTGTTTGTTACAGCAATGACCTCATGGTAACATACATGATTTTAGAGATGACTGTGACTAGGAGCACCTTCTCCCCACAGGAGTGTTTGACTGGCCTCCCAGAGAGCAAACAAACTCCACAGGTGCTCTGTACAGGAGGCAGGGCACCTCACCATCACAGCAAGGATACTCCAGCTTTCTTGGAGACAACACAGAGGTGTAGATGGGGAGGTACAGGTACTGTGATTACCCACTGAGACTTTTAACTTCACATGTCAATTTGAAGGTGGCTGCGGACAACACTGCACCTCTGTGACTGGATATCTCCCCCTCCTGTGGGATTTACATAGTCTTTGAGCAAAACACTTTGCTCAAGGTCAGCACTTCAGGTCTCAGTGACTCCAATCCACTACCTAAATCTTGTGGGTTCTGGGCTTCAGGAAATGATCTTAAACCCCTGCTGGCCTGTCAGAGAACAGGACTACATGGCTCTGCTGATAAACTGGTATTGATTTTCACAGATCACCCTTGTCAAAAGGATTTATTGCTGTGTCAATGCATGTTGTGGAGAGGATCATAGCAGGATGGCTTTGAAGGATTTATAAGAAATCTACCAGCTTTAATACACTTGGCGGTAAATAACTAACAAGTACTGCACACATTGATTCTTGTCATGTGGTCAATGCAATCTTTAGCCCACTAATTGTCAGTATTGACAAACAGTTCATGATCTAAATGAGCGGCTGGACATCTGCTGAGTAGAGTGCTTCCAGAGGGGTTTTCTGTGCTGTTCCTGGTCTTGGGCTCTCCAGCAGCCTCACAGGTAATTGGCTCTATGCAGAGGGTGGGGAGAGAAATTAACTCCTCCTCGCTGTCAAATGTTGAGAGACGTGTGGTGCACAAGGTAGGCAGCCAAGTCCATGGAGTTAGCCCTCCATCAAATTCTTCTCAAAAGCCTTTCTGAGAAGAAACTGCCCCAGTCATCCCACCCATGAGGGTTTAGACTACCTCAGCCCTTTACCTTGACTAGGCAATCAATCAGTTCCTCATTATCTGCATTGAACTCTATTTATCTGTGTTTATCTACTGTGCTACTGCTGGATCTTAGTTTATCAACTGTACATGATCTGCTTATATTTGGAAAACAGATAAGAGCAATAGACCAGGGGAATAATTGTGGATTTAACTTGACAAGATGATAGAAAGTAGGCTGGGGCATATGTCTCAGGAGCAGAGCGCTTGCTTAGCATCTGTAAGGCTGGGGGTCTAACATCCAGCATGGTGAAAAGGGAAGAAAAAATTATAGAATCTATTAATGTTCTGCCTTGAAAGATATGTAGTTAACCAATCTGAAAAAGGTTTTAAGGGGTTCACAGCAGGACTAGGCAGCCCATGAGTTCCATCATCTATCACTTCCAAGCTATGTGATCTCTTAATCATCACCTACCAGTCTTCCCATCCTTAAGACAGCAATAATCTATTACAGCACAGCTTTCTGGAAAGCAGTGAGTGAGTGAATTGATCCACAGGATCCTGATATCTACTGCCCATGGGACCTACTACAAAGAATCATCATGATCGTCTGGAATTTCTGAATTTGCTGTCCATTCATTTTGTCAAGAATCAGGAATGAGCCCACGGTGATATTCTGTTATTGTGTTACCCAAACACAAAAGGTCACCTTTTTAATCTCAGCTGATCAGTTAGTTCTTTTTGATAGATTGATTAGAATCCATTTCACCAGACAGAACCAACATTTGATCATTCTATATGTTATTAGTCAAGCATTCAAATATTGTTATTGGCTAAACTTTTTATACCACTAGTTTCTATAATGAAGAGCCCTTGAAATAAATCTAAAGAAAGGACATTTTCTAGGGCATATTTTCTACAATGATCATCTAATGTGTTATTTCTGTAGAACTGTGTCATTTTTAACTACAACTTATCCATCGCTAAATGTATATTTGTTGCTGTCTTAAACATATGAACTGAGTATAGTAGCATAACCATTTTGTTCCCATGACAATATGGGCACACATATCACTTGCTGTCCAGTTCTGTGGAAAGACACTGCTCTCCACTGAGGAACACTCCAGGGAAAAGGAATTAGAAAGCTCAGGTAAGAAGAGTAAAGACAGGATATGCATAGTGACTGTGTAGATGCAAAGAATATCATATTGTTTTATTGAACAAAATTGTGAGAGCTCATTCATAAGTATACAGAAATCTTTCCACTTATATTTTTAAGCCTGTAATCCTTTCCAACCATCCCTTCTTCTTTATTGTGTTAACAAGAAGATTTGGGGACATCACAAATAATCTTATAGTTTGTTACCTGGATGAAGTCATCTATCTCTTCTCACCATCCTTTCTGTTAATTCAGGCTTAGAATGGTGACATTAGCAAATCATGCAGCCAGGTGTCTGGAGACTATAGCTGACACTCCATTGTCAAAAATGTAGCTTCTGAGGGAAGTAACATCTTATCTTCCTAATGTCTCAACTGTTCAATTATCACCAACCATCTAGGTGAGTGACAAGATATCAAGGGAAAATTTTTTCCACATCATTTTCCTTCCTTCTCTCTTTTCTTTTTTCTCTGAATACAGGGAAGGTCCTCATTATGCCTTAAAAAGCACAGACAGTAGTAGTAAGCTAATGTTTTAGCATGTGGAGTTGTTGAGTTTGCTTAGATTGCTCCTCAAATCCAAATCACTTCAGATTGTCTGCCCACCAGGTGACTGCCTCTCCTTGACCCAGAATTTATTCTATGGAGCTCTGGAACTCTGACCTACATGGGAAAAACAATAGCGAAACTTGAGAGTGAAACCAATGAATGAGAGGAGAGAGAAAGAGAGAGACATTAGGCCTAGGATTTAGCTCTGTGGTGGTTCCAGCACCTGCCTTGCAAGTGCAAGGGCCCAGGCCCGATCCCCGGTAACCACATACAACAATGCTGGGCATGGAGACTCACAAACAACCAGCTATCATCACCACATACCACAGTGCCAGGCATGGTGGCTCAGCCTGTAATCACAGCACTCAGGAGGCAGAAGCTGAGAGATTGCTGTGAGTTCCAAGCTGAGCTCAGGGCCAGCCTGAATTACAAAGAGAGATCCTGTCTCAACAAAAAAAAGGTAATATTTAAAACAGAGAAAAATACTAGGACAGACTAACTATTTTGAAGTCTTTGGCTTTGTAAAATCAGTCAATAGTGAGGTAGGACTGGAAAGATTAAGGAGTACAAGAGTATAAAAATAGAATATTTCATTATTATGAAAATGCACAATAATTGTATTCACCAGAAGCTTTCTTTCAAGCAACACTAAATATTATGCCAACATTTCTTTATTAATTTTCTTAATAATCCTGCAAGCTGAAGAAGCAAAAATTAACATCTAAATAGCAGTCACATATACAGAGCAGAGTAAAATGTTGATGACAGACACTTCCAATGCATCTGCACGCTCGGTTTCCTCACTGTCTGAGAATATTCACAGCATCAAACACATAAGGCTGCTGTAGATCACAGAAAAAGGCTTAGCTGAAAGCCGAGTACAATGGAAACCCTCAGTAAATGCGAGATGATCTTATCATTTTTATTGCCATTAGAATACAAATGACAATCCAGGCATTGTGGTACATTCTTGTAACCATTCTGCCCTGATGGGTGAGGCAAGAGGATCACATGTTCAGGACCAGCCTGGGCAACTTAGTGAGTATCGTCTTGAAATTTAAAACTATTAAAATGAGTGAGTATGTAGTTCAGTATGAAAGCCAATGTTTCAATGCCAGTGCTGCCAAAAATAAGTAAATGAATGAATAAATAAGATACAGAGAGAAAGTCATCTTCACATTTTCTTTGGAGCCTCATCACTCAAGAGATGAATACATGCTCCTCAACCTCACTCACTCAGGATCTGCAGAAAGGCAGAGCACAAGGCACCAAAGACCTCTACAAAGAGTACTCTCTACATATGCTGTACTTTTGACTTTCAAAACAAGGCCAGATATGGTTCCTTCCATAAGCCTTCCCATTAAGTATTAAGGTAGAGAACTCAAAGTTACTAAATTTGGTGGAAGAGTCAAGGACAAGAGAGGACAAATGACACATGTCCAACATCACTGGAGAGTTAGAACCCAGGACAAATTCAAAACCAATTTTATTACCTTGTAGTTCTTTCCAACTGCAATGGATAGCTGTGTGTTTTTATTTGTTTGGGCTTTACAATATTTTTAACCTTCTAGATATTCACACTGATCCCATCTTCTTAACAGCACTTTGATTTTCCTTCTAGAGAATTACTTTTCACTCACTTCATGCCAGAGTGTTGGGCGTAAGCTAAGCCACACATGGAAGAGGGCATCTTGGGCTACTCTTCTGTAACTTTTCTCTTCCTGTCTCAATGTGGTCATGTGTCCACAGAAGAACCTAGAGTCAGATTCTTTCTCTTATCACTTTGAATCTCAAATATCAGAAAAGAAGTTGGAAGAAAGGAAAGGTTTCATTTCAGTGATTATAATAAGATCATGAAGTCATGGATGTTGCCAATATCTTCTGTCCCATTAGCTCCTGGGTCCCCAAAGCCTGATACCTTAGCCTCCCTACCCATTTTCCAACCATCCGCCAATCCTCCAAGACTCTGCTTCTTATTTGAGTCACATTCTGTGTTCTGCAATGTGAGAGCCTGAGCTGTTGCAACATGACTCTCTCTTTCTCTTTCTCATTAATTCCATCAACAGACACATTGAGGACTTATCTAAACTAGCTTCCATACTAGAAATTCGACTTTGCAATATAATAAGAATGGGAAACTTATAAGCACCCGAGGGATGTAGGAAGAAAAATATCTGTGAAGCACCTCAGTCAGAAGCAGAGCTGTTGGGCTCCTGGGTCTCAGGCATAGTACAACTATCTGGAGTGGTTATAAAAGCTTCCCACAGGAGGAGGGACTTCATCTGAGTCAGAAAAATGACCAGAGTTTGTAACAAGTTTTTCCAAACTTGCAGAATCTAGTAATGTAGTAGTGCTTCATTCAAAAGCAAAAGCAGGGCCAGGGATTTAGCTCAGTGATTCTGGAACCTGTCTTGCAAGCACAAGGTCCTGGATTCGATTCTCTGATAACCACATACAATACTGGGCGTGGAGACTCACGCCCAGCAACAATCAGTACCACATACCACAGTGCCAAGAGTATGGTGGCTTATGAATGTAATCCCAGCACTCGGGAGGCAGAGGCAGGAGGATTGTTGTGATGTGAGTTTGAGGCTGAGCTCAGGGCCAGCCTGAACTACAAAATGAGACCCTGTCTCAAAGAAATAAACAAAAAGAAAAAGCATATTCTTCTTAGAAATAATGCCTGATTTATGGAACAGTGTTGAAGAAACCAAATTCTATGTACTCAGACTACACAAAAGTATTATTTACCATATTCACATCAACTCTGAAATGGGCATTAAAAATACTTTCAATTGCAAGTCCAAGAGAACGTCCTGTGTTTTCCACTGCACTTATTGGGTTGATCACTCAGATGGCAGTGAGCAATCCTGCTGGGTTCAGAACCAAACCAACTCAGGTCCTGGGGACACTGGTCTCATAGGAAGGGGTAAAGGGTCAGAAGAGGCTCAGTTAGTTGTTAAACTAGATTTAAACACATTTTACACATTCCAAAAACTTTTACTGGAATCTCATATGACCCTGAATTATTGTTAAACTAAACATTATAAATTCAAAATATTTAACCTAAAGTTAGAGTATTTGTTGAAAACTAGCTCCCTGTTTGGAATTCTGTATTTTTTGCATAGAGATTTTTGTAAATTTTCTACCACAGGACTTTGCACAAGTGCTAATCTCAGCTCTTCCCCACCCCTTCTCTTCTTTCTTATGCAACCCCTTTTTCAAGCTTCCAGTCAAGTCCCACTAAGGAAGAACCCTTTGAAGAAGCCCTCAGCATGAGATTCCAGCTACTACACACATAGCTTACTGTGCTTTTCCTCTAGAATGTGACAAAGTGGTGATTATCTACTGACATAATTACTTGATGAATGATCATTGCCAGTCGGATTATAAATTGTTGGAAGAACAATGACTAGGTTGTACTTCCACTGTATCATCTTTCCTGAAGAGAAATAAGTAAATAAGTGGAAAGTTTTAATATATTTGTTAAAAATTGCATTAATTCCAAAGAATATGCAAAGACTATAAAAGAAGAATACATACTATGTATATACGCATATTATATACATAATTGATACATACACATATATGTTTTCTTAAGTTGCAAAGTACTTTCATCATGGACTACTTTTCTTCAATTATATCTTTATTTTTATCTCTAATTCTCCCTGAATGATTTTTATAACTCATACTGTTTTCATTTATGTCCTTTGTAGCAAGAAAAGCACAGCCAAAATCTGATTTCAAATACATAGAACATATGAGAAAAGAAATAAGAGAAAGAAAATATTCTTTTCATATGTGGAATCTCTTTTTTTAAAAAATCTCTAGTTTTTTAACCTTTTTCTTCACGTCTTTTATTGAACCCACTGTCCTAAGTAGAAACAGTCAGTATTTCATCTGAAGGACTTTCACACCTTGTAATTCCATGCACTCTTTCACACTTACTCTGTGCTACTTTTACTGGCTTCGCTATACACTACCTACAAGACTACAAGCTCCTTGTAGGGAGAGACGTGCTCTCCTTGTCTAAGGGTTTCCATTTTTAAGCATGTAACACACTTGATAAATATTTGTTCCGCTGCAATGTTTCTATCTTTTTTTTCCATTTTAGAGAAGATTGCTGTATTGATGGATCCAATTCAAAGTCTTGAACTCAAGCGCATTTAATCTTATTACTGCATTTCCTTCCCAGCTCACCTCCTTGCTCTTTCCTGATAGAGATGTAATTCCTGTTGTCGCCTGTCTTCTACATGATTTAATGTCACAAATATGATTAATGCTCTACTCAACTTTTTCCCTATATCACTAATAACAATGTTAAAGAAGAGCAGACCTGCTACTAAATGCCACTACAACAAATGTCATATCTCTCTGACCTTGTTTACAATTCTTTAGGTCTCATGGGATATTCCAATTTGAAGGGATTTTACAAGTCAGAATTCAGGAGACAAAATACACAGAACAAAGCCCTATTCAGAAGCCCCATCCTCTGAGCTCTAATCTATGTGAACACACAAAAACGCATTTCCTTACTCCAAAATAGTAAGGAGTCCTTTGTAGCAAGAAAAGCACAGCCAACTTGAGTATTGAACACAGTACTTTCTGTGTTCAATATCCTGTGCTGAGAACTTTATATATTCTTGAAATGGTATTCACTTTTTTAAAGTCTTCAGAGTACTATACAAATTAGAAATGATTATTATCATTTCCACTATCTTAGAGATGAGGAAACTGAGGCACAAAGAGATGAACTAGCCCAATGATCATACTTTTTGTTCTTTCTGTTAAACTTCACATTATTATTCTTACTATTTAGAAAGTAAGTAGAAAATCTAGGGCCAGGAATTCTGCTAGGCCTTTCCATCCACGTGATCTCAATGACATCTTCACAGTGCAACAGCAAAGAGATTCACTGGGGGCACGGTCCCCTTAAAGGACCAAGGCTAGGAGAAGTTAGAGAATTTTCCCACTCAGGGACCTGGACTTAATTCCAAGATGAAGGATGTATTTTTAAAACATATTTTAATGGAACTCTAGTTTCTTCTTATGATTTTATGGAACCATTGACTGGAACAAGGATGACCTACCATTCACCAGCACACTCAATCTCAAGACAGAATTACTGAACTTGGTATAAGCTAAAGGATGCCCCTTCCTGAACTTTTGTCTTTTTATTTGTAGAGAGGATGGTTTGGGTCAGAATCCTGTTTTCAAGACTGTCCCTTGAAATCAATTTGTAAAGACACCACAATATTTTCAAACAAAATAGAAAATAGAGTACATTTCACAAAGGGAGACTTCTTGTGAATATTTTGTGTCGGTTGTGGTTGCCTTATGTGTGTGTGAGTGTGTGTGTGTGTGTGTCTGTGTGTCTGTGTGTGTCTGTGTGTCTGTGTCTGTGCATGTGTACTGGAGTATGCCTTAAAGTGTATTTGTTCTGTAAGTTAGAGATAGACACAAAGGGAAATTTGAAAGCCACTGAGCTCTTTCCAGGTCAAAAATACACGATCTGGAAATAATAATTATTTCTGCCATAATTTTATTTTGTAAAAAATCATATTTTAAACAATACCATGAAGAAAATGATGTTTGTTACCACACATTTGACATATTTGTCAACTTATATATTGTTATTCGAATTTCCAAAAACATTTGGCTCTGTAGGTCAAATTTTAATCAAACAAAGCCTGCTTTGACCTTCACCTTTCTGCCTCTAGGAAAAAATCTCTACACACAAAATGTTCCCATGGCTCAGTTCAAGCATTTTGTATTCATTTCAAGTAGTATTTTTTAATGAAATTTTACTACATCGAAAGCATTAGGACTATTCTTCCAATTTGGGATGTAACACGCACAATTCAATTTTTATTAAACATAATGATGTCTAGAAATTAAACCTCAAGAGACTTTTAAAACACAACTCTGAGCAATATTATACCAATGTGAAATGAATTTGGAGGATATCATCTTCAAAATTAAAGAAGTGATTTAAGGATGCTAGTGTCATTTTGGGGACCAGCTATGGAAAATGAACCCTGAATTTTCTTTTGCAGTGAAATTGTATGATTCAGCAGTTGTCCTGGCAGTAATAGGTGGACACTCTGAAGTGCTGTGATCTGAAATGAATTGTGGATGACCTTGCTACTCTGATCCTCTGGATTCTATTGGCCAGAAGTGAAATCAACTCATGTTTCTCTTCTCAGATTAAAAAAAAAAATTGATGCAAAAAAAAATGCATTTGGCTAAGAAGTAAGATGTATTTTTATGTTAGATGCAGAAGCATTTGCTGTTGAAATATATCAGTTTCTTAAAGTTTTAGAAATTGTCAGTCAAGTAATAGTACATGAGAAGTAAAATTCAAATGAAACTTTTGGGAAAATATCTATTATTTAAGAAATTTAGAATGACATGAGCCTGTGTTATTCTTAGATTTTTTAAAAAAGTTTTCTGGTTGCAATTCTTACATAATATATAAATAGGGGCACTTGTGCATTTTAAAGGCTCATTTTGATCATTCACTTATTCAGAGCTACCTACTGACTGCCTGCAGGTAGCAGGCACTGCTCAAAGAAGCTATGAACAAGCAAGGTTCCCTGCAGTTTACAGTGGAGCCCAGGAGGAAGCTGAAGAACAAGGAAACCAACACAACAACGAGATCCTTGCAGATCCTGATAAGCGCTACACAGGGGAGAAAACACGCAGTGACTACTGAAGCCACGTGGGTCAAGGGAACCCCTAAGGAAGTGGTATCTGAGCTAAGGTGTGAATGGCAGGAAGGAGTTAGCCCCATACACACCTGCAGGCTGAGCTTTTCTGCAGAGATCCAGGGCCTCCTTCCAGAGGAAATGCACCCAGCTCATTTCCCTGGGCCCACACAGGGCTGCACCAAGGACTCATCTACTGAACACATTCTATCTCTGCGAATCTGTTACACTTACAGAACCTGTTTTTTGTCCTTTTAACCCCAATATCTTTTTACTTCAAATTTTGAGGAAAGAAAAAGGAAGAACTGAAGTGAAATCCGCTAAAATTTTTCAGTCTGATAATTTTAAAATCTGATGTTTAAAGTTGTTTTAGGACAAAGATAAGACTGATAATGCTTGGCTGACTGTAGAAGGGAATTTTTTCTTTTCCTTTGACCCCAAGTTAATGTTGTATGTCTATGAATGGTTGTCTTGCTACATTCTAAATATTTGCAATGTTTTTATTCTTTATTTTTGTAAGATAACTTTGAAATAGTTTGGCTAATCACCAGTTGCTTTCGAAGTATAAAAGAAAAAATATATTTTATGTCAATAGAGAATGGACAAAATTGGAACTAATTTTCTCCAAAATAATTGACCTCCTTGGAAGCTTCTTTCTAACCCTACCGTTACTCTCACCTATTTGGAGGACAAAGAGGTCTGGACTCATGTGAGAGAAAGAAGACACCGACTTAGAGCAGTGTTTAGCTAAAGTACTGTTTTTTTTTTTTTTTTCAGTTTTTCAAAAAATGTTGAAAATAGACCAGAGCTTTTAAAGCCACTAATCTTTTACATGGAATATTTGAATTTTATCCTTGGCACTGGAGAATGGAAATCATTCCAAAGTTAAAAAAAAAAAAACAAAAACCAACTTAATGGTTCTGAGGTAAGGCTCAGGGTGCAGCTCAACATGCAGGAGTCATATACTGGGTTCCACTCTTAGTTCCCCCTAAAGAAGATCGGGGATTTGTAAGGCCAAACCACTTGTCAAATTGTCTGAGTTCTCCGAGTATCATTTTCTATAGAACAACTCATGGCCTCTGTCATTAACTCATGAAATGTAGACCTGGAAGGAAGGGATCCTTAACTCCCGGTAGTTTCCCAGTTTGAGAGACACTGCTCTCTCTGTCTGGGATGTTCTGTCACTTTTTTTTACCTAAGAAACTTCTAAAGAGCTTTCAGACAAGTTTAGTAGGAGCCAAAGAGACCTCTGCTCACTAAGTAGTGGCTTATCACTTTGGGGTCTCATTTATAAAGTAGAGGAGTTAATAAGACCATAATAAAAGGTTAAATGGGATAATCTATTCACACCTGTCCACGAAGAGCTCAACTGCTATCTGCGTTGAGGGTTTGCACTGTGAATATTAGCAATTATTTTCACAATGGATACACTTTTATCTGAGAGAAGAGATCCTAGAAGTTGGCAGGTTAATGGAACACTGGTGAAAGCAGAGGTCACATGACCAGCTAGACACAAGACTGGGGCAGCCACCAGCATGTTTTCCAAGTAGGAAGAAGTGCATCAGCTGGTTACCTAGGGAGTTTAGGTTGAAGCCACCTTCAAAGCTATTGAATCGTGTCATGTCATATACTGGTACAAATTCTCAATGCTGAAAGTGATTATGATGTGTATATATAATGTACCAATAAAGATTTGAATATTTTAAAAAAACCTATCAACTAGAAATTTTTATGGCTTTGGCTTAAATATTTCCTCTCAGAGATCTGATTTCCTCACATCTCCTGTGTAATCTTTGCTCTGTGTGTTGTTCTGTGTTCACATATTAGCGACCAAAATTTACTGAGCCCTCATGTGTGCCAGGCAGCAGTCTACATATGCCACATTTGTTAGTCCTCACAATAGCCCGGTGAAATCTGTGTTGTTGTTTTCCTCAAGGTTACACAGCTAGAAAGTCAGGAACATCCAGAGACAGTCTCATGTCCAGTCTGTTCAGGGAAATTCAGCTTAGTGTTGCTAAGCCATCCAGTACTGGGTTATTAGCACACTGATTACCTCTCAGTCCCCAGGGTCTCACACACATAGGCAGGGAACGCTTGCGGGGACTGACCATTCCCAACTCTCAGTTTACAGGTCTGAGACAAGAGAGATTTAGTGACCAGCTCAGTGGGCAACGCTGGTACCAGTACACAGCTCTCTTCCTTCCAGTGCAACAGCCTACTTCCTGTGTTAATTTTCCTACCTACTGTCAAACCAAGCTGATGTCATCTCTCTTCAGTCACAGCTCCCAGTCACAGCCCAATCCTAATCTTGAATTCAGTTCCGCTGAAAGTCATCTTTATAATGAGAGTTCAAAATAAATAATACAAAGGGAGGAGCACTGAGTAAGAAGCAACCCAGACAGAACACTTAGATGGGTGAGCATCTCTGCCTCGGTGATGATGTCCACGCTCTCCACACCAGGCTTCATAATTACCTCTCTGGCTGAGGTTCCACAAAGCCACACCTTTGAACCAACAAGAAAAAACAAATAAATAAATAACAAGCACCACTGATTAGCAAGGTATTGCAGCTGCTGTAAATCCCTCCCAGATGAGATTTCCTGTCCTGTTATCATCCTTGATGTTTGTTCCTTCCTCCAGCCGAGAGGAGGGAAGACTGAATTGTGCTTCTGGTGTACAATCTTACCTAATTATGCCAGCTGATCACTTAAAAGTAATGTTTGCACACAGACCAGGAAGATGCTTACAAGAACCAGCTGGTTGATAAAGGCTATAAGTGAGGATATGATTCCTATTCACAGAAGTGTTAACTATTTACATCTATTTTTAAACACAGCAGCACACTGTGAGTTTCTTCTGTGTGGCACCATAAAGTGAAACAGTGCTCACGTTTCCACAGAGCAGGCAAGTTGAGGAACAGAATTATTACAGTCACCATTACATAGAGTACAAAGGTACCGTTCGTACATTTGGGGAGGATGTGCTACTGTCCTTTGGCTTTAGACACAAACAAAATATTAGTTAAACAATATTAGAGTTATTGGAAAAGACATCACACTGATTGTATTACATTACTGCATGTGCCTATGAGTGGACGTATGTGTGTACAGGTACAGAGCTTTTGTACAAGGCAGAATAGTGATCAAACATCACTTGCTTTTGGACTTCGGAGCCTTGAGTAACTATGGTTGCCCCACCACTTCCACCTGCCATGACTGAGGTACTTCATGGGCTGTTGTGATGAGTCCGTCAGACATTGCATGGGAAAGTCAGGCATGAATGCTTTGCACAATCCACGCAAACTATAAATCATGCATAGCAACTATTAGTAATACTACATGCTAAGACCAATCTGTCTCAAGGTTGTCTTACCCACATAATATGGGAAGTGTAATTATCACCATTGCTCTTGACTGCTCAGGTATGATGTAAGAGATCTCTGTCCAAAATGGAATTTAAACATAACCCTGTGTAATCTCAGCTTCTTTTGAACCCTAAAGTCTGTATATTTTTGACCATAAATCACCCTTCCTGAGTCCTTCAATTCTCAATAGCAAAGTAAAAGCATTTTTCCCTCCTTCCTTTTTTGAAGTATTGGACCCCTTTGAAGGCAGAGAGAGGATTTCATTCTCTCAAGGCATGGCTATGGTGCTAACCATGTCCTGCAGGAGTCTGGGTGCTGAAATATAAAAACAAATAGTACAGTGGGCATCTCAGCCTGCTTGAGCCAAGTATGAGAGAGAAAGCACCTATTACAGAGTCACAAATGATAGTAACCTCTAAATGGTACCTGGTTCATTGTTAGTGCTAAGTGAAACTATGTGGAAGGCTAGACCTGGATTTACCATATGGTGGAGTTTGGAAAGCACAGCCTTCTTGGAAGGTGATGGCGGGGAGAGTCTTGGACTAGGTGGATAATGTGGGAAGGACACTGCAGGAGAAGGGGAGAGACCTGTTTCAGAGTACCATGGGTCTTATTAAGAATATGGAGTAGCAGCCCCAGCTCTGTTTCTGAGCTATGACTCCTTAATGTGGCTCATACCGCCAAAGATCTAGAGGCCATTGACCAAGCAAAGGGAGAAACTAAAGAGCAAATAGGAGCAAAAATAGTAATTCTAAGACAGAAGCTAGGGTTTTCCAGATTAGCAGCCAAAGTAGAGGAATGAGGTAGGGGCAGGGGAGAGCAAAGAAGGAAGGAAAACAGTTGAAGGTAAAAAGGAAAAAAATGGAAACAAGGCTTATGTGTACAGGAGGTTGAGGATTGAAATGAGGGCAGGGGAATGGGAAAAATAAGAATGAAGATACATCATGACAGGTACAAATTTTCAATGATGAATGTGATCATAATGTATATCTAAACTGTGCCAATAAACTCAATTTTTTTAAAAGATCCTGATCTTGTTTAGGACCTTGAATCCCCAAAGCATATGTTATCCTGAGCATCTACCTGAGGGCATACATAATACAACCACCAGCAAGACCTCGGCAGTAAAGAAGAAATGTGTTCCTTCCTACAGAAGACAAGAATGACACTTGACTTAGAGATAATTCTGTCCACAGAGTTAGATAAAAGGCCACAGTCTTCACATGCAAGTGGAGTGGGCATTCTTTCCTACCACACCTGTTTCCACCTTCATTTCTAAGTCTCTTGTTTGCCCGTAGATCACTGATCACTATACTGACACTTCCTAGCACTTAAAACACTGAGCACATAGTGTCTCAGTATGTATTTGTGGCACAGATGAATTGACTTTTTTCTCTGTCTTTGTCTCTCTCTCTCTCTGTCTCTCTTACTAGCTGAGCTCAGGGTTAAAATACTTCCTATAGTCAAACTTTTTAATAAAAGAGACTAAAAAAACTGATTGACCTCTCTGGTGACTATAAAAGTCCTAAGCACAGCCCAGAATTTCTGAGCAATGGGCTTGAGTCCCAGTGATTTTGTTTCCTGACATCTAGTTTGTGGAGTTATTATGAAAAATATATGAAATGCGAGATGCTATATATGGAGAAATTCTTTCCCACAGATTTTAATATTTAATAATATCCCTTTAATTTTCTCTGGGGAGCTTTAACACAAAGCATTCCAAGTGTAATTCATTTGTTAATCACTTTAAAACTCATTTCATGTATGTAAGTATATGTGATACTACATATACATCCACTGCATACTCTAATCCTATATATTTGTTAGGTATATGTAAATCATTAATATCAGTAATACTGGTTTATTCTAAATGTATATCTATCTAAACTATGCATTGTAGATTACATATAGAAATATATAGATAGGAGATAGAGAAAAGCACACTAGATAGCTATAACACTGAGACTAATGCAATTTCAGAGCATAATTGAATGGACTGAGTTAAATCACACTTATCACAAACCAAGTCATCTGAACATGTCCAATCCCCAAAGTTCAGTCTCTCCAACCTCTTAGATTGCCCTTATTGCAATATAAACAAAAACAAGGGAATGAAAATGTGAGATTTTGTTCCAGAGATCTTGGCCAAGGAAAATAGTCAAGCCAACATTGCATTTCCTAGGTGCTAATCTGCATTTCCTATTTCCACAAACTTGTAAACACAGAAACTTCTATCTCAAGAAAATGAATATTCCCAGTTAATGGAAGCCTCAGATTGTTATACAAAAGACATTGTCTCTCTGGTGCACTGAAATTCCCCTCCCTCACTCTGGTGTGCAAGACTCCTCTAGCAGTTGAAGGTTTTGTAAGACAGAGTTGTTCTCAAGACCATTCCAACAACTACTAAACCTTAGTTCTCACGTGCTTTGTGAAAAGAGTAAATTCTCTTCCTAACCCCTTCCTGATTTATTAATTTTTTCATTGGTTTACAAATGCTTGAGAAAATCTGGTCTTTTCCACAAGCTTAAACATTTTGGGAAGGGCAAGCACAAAAAAGGAAAAAAGAAAAAAAAAAGAAAGACTTTATTTTTAAAGAACCAAAAAGGTACAGTGTGTTTAAATGTAATTAGAAAGAGCTTAGTGAGGCACCAGGACTGACATTACAACTGCAACAGCTTGGCGAGTATTTCGAGATTGATTAAATACTGAACTTGGCTTGATTGGTGCAGAGGTTCAATCATAATCATGACTCCGAGACAGGGAAGTAGAGGAATATTTCCAGAGAGAACTTGGAGTCTAAACAGTGCAAAGCAATTCAACCAGAAATTTGGTCAGAGAATTCGTGCTTGCTGTTTATCCTTCCATCCTGCCATACTTAAGCTCTTAAAATGAACACCCCCCCACCACCAGAAACAACAACTGGGATCAGAAGTCCTTCCCTGTGGACATCTCCTTGCAGGTGGAGCCTGTCTCCCCTTGGCAGCAAGGCAGCTCCACGTGGGGAAGCGGGGAAGAGACGGTCCTGGACAGGGTGGGGATGCAGGCAAGGCCAAGGACTAGGTGAGGTGGAGACTGTCAGGGAGAGTTTCAAATACTGAAAGATGAAACAAATACCAACATGGAACTAAAATGGTGGCATTTATTTTTTACTCTTAAACATATTCAGATTTTCCTGCTATCCTTGGAAAGAATAAAAGGAAGAAAGGAGAATGCAGAGAGAGAGGGAAGGAGGGAGGAATGGAGACATCACACCAGGATGAGAATAAAGATAATGGTGAGAAATGTTTGCAATTTTGACACACTTGGCAATAGGCTTGGAAATGTTGATTTAGTACATAAGATTTAGTGACCAAATAGTGTGTGAAGATGTTTAATTTTGAAAATAAAACATACACATATTGTATTTACATCTATATGTGTATAAAATCTGGAATGTGAGGAGGTTATAAAATTGTCCTGTTTGGGCCAGTGGTTCAGTGGTTCTGGCACCTGCCTTGCAAATGCAAGTGCTAGGGTTTGATGTCAGTAACTACATACAACAATGCTGGGCGTGGAGACTCATGACCACCAGCAAATGGAACCACATATCACAATGCCAGGCATGGTGGCTCTTGCCTGTAATCCCAACACTTGGGAGGCAGAGACAGGAAGACTGCTGTAAGTACAAGGCTGAGCTCAGGGCCAGCCTGAATTACAAAAGTGAAACCAACCCTGTCAAAAAAAAAAATTGTCCTGTTTGCTTCCAGCTCAATATTCACATTTTGTCCAAACTGTAGTAAAAACATTGTCTTTTATTTTCTTTTTCAGATTTTACACCTTTGTCTGTGCTTTGACAATTGAGAGGATAAAAACGAACCCAGCAAGATTATAGAGATATCTGGGAAAAATGTATAGTTCTCAGTATGTGGATCTGTAGCCAGGACACACGCCCTGGTCAGTCCAGGCCTCCAGATCACTGGGTGCCTGAGCAGCACTTGTCTCTGGGCTGAAACCAGCTCCCAGCATCGGTGGGCAGAACAGCTAGCTTCCTCTTCTTGGCTCTCAACTGAGGTGACACCTTCGTACCTCTGGTCTCTTCCTACACTCCTTTTCTTGCTCCACCCTCTAATTCTGTCAAAACTTTTCCTTTCTTTCCATTTCACAAAGTACTTCCTTCTGCCTTTCTGGGCACTCCCCTGGAGCCTCATGTCCACTTTATATCGTTTATACCAGAAAAATTTCAAGCTGTCATCATAGACAAAATGATTTCTAATCTCACATTCTTGTCCTGCTCCACCCAGTACTAAGCTTGGCCCACCCATTCACCCTTTTCCTTTACTGAAACCCCGCTGGCAAACACACTTTTATCCTCTACCCTGAGGGTTTCTGTCCTGAGGGTTCTGCTCATATTGTTCCCTCAACAGTACACACTTCCCTGCATCTCCTTCATGTGCTTGCATCTCCTTCATACCTCTCCATAGGACAAACCTCCCCTTCCCAGCCCTGAATCTGTAGCCCCTTCTCTGAGATGTCTAGTATGTACCTGTCTCAGAGGCACAGTCCAGGGACCTGACATAATCAGTGTTACATGATAAAACATGGGGTGCAGAACTCCTTCAGGAGTTTGATTTGACTCCATTACTCTTTACCACCAAGAGCTGACTGACTCTCTGGGTTTGTATTTCTATTTTGTATACACAGCATATGGAAAGACTCCCTTTCTAGGAAGCAGGAGGAGGTTCCTATGACTGTAACAGTGTGCAGAAAAATGACATGTAGATAAAGTGACAATCAGAGAGGAGCCAGGCCATATATGAGATGTGATCAAGAAATACAGTAGATTTTTAAAAACGTATTACAGTAAAAGACATTGCCATTAATCCCCCTCAAAAGACCCCTTCATTCTGAATGCACTTGTCTCATCGTTCTTGCCACTTTCTAAAGCAGTTCTAGAAGGCTTCATGAGAGAGTATTTGTGCTGTCATCACTGCCCCAATGTCCTGAATCAATTCAAAACATTTACCTTTCATGGTCATATTGACTGTGGAGTCAGAAGTGTCCTTGTGCCAGATTTAGTGAATGAGGAGGATGAGGATACATCGCCATGTTTCCACAACCCTGCCCTCCTGTAGGATGCACACAGCAAGCAGCACTCTTGGTATTCTGATCGCACCTCATAAAGACACTTCCAGAACTGCTTGAGAAAGTGGCCAGGATGATGGAATAAGTGTGTTTAATGCAAGAGGGAGTGATTTTAGGGAGTTAGTGTCATTGTATCTTGTACTGTGATAATTTTTTAATTTAAATATATTTCCTTGATGTTTTGCAAACTCTTCATAGATGGTATAGGGTACAACAAAGTTCTAGGTTTTCTTTGGAATAATAAGAGAAACCATTGAAACATTGCACCTTGATGTGATTGACACTTTCACAAACTTGCTCTGGCTGTGGGTTGTGAAGGACTGGTAGAAGCAGAAGCAGAAGCAGAAGTACTAGAGGTGACAGCTGTAGTAGCCCTGATGCAGGATGTGGCAGCTTGGACAAGTGCAAGCAATTGAACACTGTTAACCAAAAAGTCAGGTCCAGGATGCCCAGGTTGCCTCATTGCATGTCCTACAGTAAAAGAACCAATGGAAGAGAAATCCCAGTAGCAGAGGACAATTTTATGAAAACAGTGTGGCTTATGCTCCGAAAAACAGCCAGGGCGAAGTTGCATGCTCTGCTATTCTGCAGCAGTAATTGGACCTTTGGATGTTAGCTGAGCACAGGATTGCCCAGAAATATATATTACAGTTTATATATTCCAGTCTCCCTGGCAACTAAGTGTGATCATGTGAGCAAGCCAGCCAATGGGATGTGCACAATACGGGCCTGATCCTTCCTGGAATAGCCATCTTCAACTCCAGAGCAGAACCAGTGCCCTCATGCTGACTGCGATAGGTCACAATCTTTGTCTCCACTGAGCCTGGCACATGCTATGAGCCAGAATTGTGGGCTTTCATAGCAAAACAACTTCATTTTGTTTCAAACACAATTATTTTGTACATTCTGTTATTCACAGTTAAGCCTAATTCTGTCAAAGAATAATGTAGATAGTAACAATACATTAGATGCTTGCTATGTTCTCATTAGTGTGGAAAACAATTCAAACATACGAAGTGCTTTTGCTATCAAGATTTTATAGATAGCAAAGCTGCTACACTCAAAGGTCAGGTAATCTGCTCTAGGTCACTTCTTTTTCTTTCATTTAGCAGAGTTAGAATTTAACTAAAGGGACACACAGGTGTATAGACTGGTGAAATTATAGGAAAAGAAGAGTACTTTTGATATTCTGAGCAGCCAGTTTCCATTTTGACCTCTTTAGTTGACATTGAGATAGAAAAGAAGTTATGTTAAATTCCTTAAACTGGATTAAGTTTTTAAGATATAAAACTTATAGATATAAACTTTAAGATATAAAACTTTCTTGAGGAGAAATGTTTATGAATTTTTATATGTTAAGCACATTAACACTAACTTCACTTTTACCGAGTAACTTCCAATTTTATAATGAAATAAAATTACATACAGCCTAAGTATTGAAACTGATTAGAATAGAAATCAGTTACTGGCTTTGAATTTTTGAGCTATGTCTTAAGGATCAGGTAGCAATGCTGGGAAGGACACTGCCCAGACTAGGGTACTCATCAGACCGTCTGATGGACCCTGGTAAGCACCATCCACACTGCTGATGTGAGAATGTAAGCAACATAGGAGTTAGCTGGACGTGAAATTAGCAGCATCATACTTTCCCAGAAAGAAAAATTGCAAGACCGTAGAAACAATTTGGAAAAAATACTATCAACTGAGGGGCTCACTGAACTTTATTGCATACTTCACATAACATCCCAAAAGCTGACTGACCACTCATGTTTTCCTCCTAGGAAGACTAAAACAGTAATAAAAATACCATATTGGAGCCCTTGCTCCTTCAAATGTGTAGTTGTTAGTATAGCTCTATGCACTGATAGTATGTATGTTCATGTTAGAAAACACTTACCTGTAATCTCAGCATAATAATCTTCAAAAATATCTTTAATAATTTTTTAAATAATCAGATATGTTTAGTAAATCATAACTTAAAACACCAAGTTCACATAATGTTTGGACCAATGAGATATTCTAGAGGACTGATTACAATCCACAAAAGAGAATAATTCCAGTTAGTCAATACAGGACTCTAACAGGAGACTTTTTTATTACTCATTTTTAATGAGTAATAATTTACCAATTTCCCAGTGCTGGTGTCATTGGTAAATATGTACAAATGTGGCATGATAATGTGGGACAGAATGTAAGAATATTTTCCCCTTGGCAAATTTTTATAAATTACTCTATATGCACATATTGAACATTTATGGAATGGCTGGTATCCTGCTCATGGCTGTTTGCTACTGTGTAAAGACCTTTGCAAATTGCCCTTCTTACATCCTATAAGTCTCTTACCCAGATGTCCCCATGGCTCCACTCTTTCTTTCAAGCCTCTGTTTGAAACTAATACAAAGAACTTTTGTTGGCAATTTTCTCTACAATAGTGGCCCCTTAACATGATTCACTTTTCATCACAGCACATGTTTCCTTCCTAACATCCCATTACACCATTTGTTTAATTTTTCATTTGTATCCTTTCTCCTCTGCAGAGACATGGTTATTGTCTATTTGTTCACTGATTTCTAGCTCTTGGCTCAATATCTGGCCCACATAAGGGACTTATAAATACTTTTTGTGTAAAGAAACAAACTTTGTAGTAGGTCCCAATTTTAATTGTTCGGTCTGCAATGTGTGTGACAAAAAGTCAATAAATTGTCCAACTTTCAGAGTCAGGATCCCTAGATTCTCTAAAGAAAAAAATTCAGAATTGGCACAAATGGGCCATCACAACTGCCTAACGTGGCTGAGAAAGGGCCGAGTAGGGCGTGTCCTGTAGCTACAAGCCAAACGTGGTGCATTTGGGACAGAACCCCAGAGTCTACCTACTGTCTTCTCCCCTACAGTTGTGTGACTCCCACAGATGGGAACTTTAGAAGGATGATCCATGGAGAAGAGGAGGATTGTCTGTTTGCCCACTGTATCCCAACATCTGTGTGCTCAGAAGCTGGCCTGTGGAATTGCTGGCTGGTTCATTTCATATCTAGAGGTCCTCTCAAAGCTCCACATGCTCACAGGTGGGGCTTTGGGAGGTGACTGGATTACAGGGAATATGAAACTTACAAGTCCACTGGTGTGAGTTCATAGCTAAATGTGACCTGGGAGGTGAAACTTGATTGAAGGAGGTTGGTCACTGCAAATGTGGCCGAGAAGGGTTTATGCTTCTCCCTCCCTGCTCCTTTGATCTCTCTTAGCTTTCTGCTGTTATGCCATGAAAGTACTTTTCCTCCACCATGTCCCCTGCCATGCTGCCCTGTCTTGGTGCCTGCAAATATGGACCAAAATATCTACTACTATGCACCAAAATAAACCTTTCTTCCTTTAAATTGAGTGTCAGACATTGCATCTCAGTGATGAGACAGTAACTAAGACACTGAGACATTCAGTGCACACCTCTCTTCTCTGTATTATTTCAGATTAGAAAACTACAGTTCACAGAGGTTATAACTCATGCCAAATCACAGAGCTGACAAAACATAAACTCCATCCCAATAGATTCTAATTGTTTGGCTGCTAGACTACAAAGACTGCAAAAGTAAGATCTCATTCCAATCATCTGCATTCAAGAATATGGGTGCAAATTATTTTTTGTTGTTTTTCTTTAATTTGAATCTTTATTGGTACATTATATACAGAGACATTGTGATCACACCCAACATTTAAATCTAGGCAATATGAAATTGTGGATAGCACATTTACAACTGGGCTTTGAAATACGAACACACCATATAAGTGCCACCCTTATCAAAATATGAGCATTTCCTAGACTTCCTCAGGCTTGTAGCTTGCCTGTCCAATCCCCAAAGCACATCCTTAGCCTGTATTCTGATCCATAAGCAGAACACATCAGATACGTAGGCTGGTCTGCCTCAAGGTTCATATAAATTGAATCATCACTATGTACTCATTGGTTTGTGTTGTTGTTTTGGCTTCTTTCATTAAACATTCTATTTCTGGAAATCTACATTATTACAAAGATCTCTGGTTCACTCTGTTGTGTGGTGTTTTTTCCTTTGGAAAAGTTTAAATTGTCCATCCATATCTTGCTATGGTATCTAGAAATTAGTTCTTTTAATCTGTGTTAACTATTCTCATACAAGTTTGTATGTGGACGTGAGCTTTCATTTCCATAAGGGAGATACGTAGGAATTGAACTAGGAAATAATAAATTGAATTTACAAAGAACTGCCACAGAAATTTCCTTGGTGATTGGACTGTTCTGTGCTTCCATTATCATTATATGAGAGTTCTAATTGCTCTGTCTTCTCACTTATATTTGTTGTTGTTAGTCTATATGTTCTAAGCCATTCTATATGTGTGATGATTTGTTGAGGTTGATTTAAAGAAATGCTGATTTTTCACAGGTAGAAATCTTCTTCCCCATCCATTAGAGAGCTGCTTCCCTGAACTTTAATTTAAATTAACTGTGTCATAGTCATATGATAAAGGCTTAAAAATAAAGCATTTAGGGGAAGGAGCCCAGATTTACAGCATTGGTCTTTCCCTGTGGTGTGAATGCACCCACTAAAGATGGTATTAGGTGACCTCCATGACACTCTGTTGGGAAGAGATGGACGTGCTCTGTATCTGCAAGCCTGCTTCACATCACCATCTATCTGGGAGTTCACGGTGATTCAATCAATAAAAAGAATCTAGAGCCAGAAATGTAGTTTAGCAGCACTAGAAAACATGAGATCCTGAGTTTGATCAATGGTACCAAAAAATAAATAAATAAAATCAATAAAAAAGAAAAAGAATTTAGACTTTTCTAAGACAATGGCTATGTGGATAAGAGGACCCATGTTTTCACCAGCAGTTATTGATCATTAGCAAAACAGGAGAACAAAGGTTTTCATTTCCAATATTGGCCTCATTCTCAATATTTGAAGGACTTCAAATGACCAAGATTATAGCTCTCAGGTCTAGAATTTGACTTGCCCTGGCCAAAAGAATAAACTGAGTAATGAGAGAGCTCACTGGCTTCAAGGTGCCTGGGTTGGAAATCACACACTCATGTTAGTTACTCCAAAGCCTAAAGAAATCCATGGATCCAATTTGCCAACTTGATAAACTGACCTTTTTCACCTAGATACCAAGCACTTTCAAACTTCATACTACCAAATCCGTGCTATTTTGTGTGGATCTCAGTCATAAACTCACAGCTCTCCTTTCTCAAAGAAAGGCCAAGGCACTCCCTCCCACCTATAGCATAGGTCTCTACTTAAATTACCTTTTACCATTTCCTCTTTCAAATCATTTGTTCCTATCATTTATTGCATTCTATCAAAGTATTAATGCTGTACTCAGAGTATTAGACATATAAACTGACTTAATTCTTACAACAGGATCCCAGTGTTGAAGATGACATTACCAGGCCTCATAAAATTTAAATAATCACCTACTAGAAGTGTTAGATTTTGAACTCAGAACTTTTAAAAACGAAACCCTGGTACTTTCTGTTTCATAGGGGGCACCATATAAAATCTCTAGAACACTAGACACCCCTGAATTATTAATCCTCATGTCGCACCCACATTTCACTCATGCATTACCCACCCAAAATGATTCCACACTTCATCTTTTATTTCCTGAATGGATTCTACTCCAGACCTAGTTGACCTCTGGTGGCAAGGTGAATTAGTCAACTTTCCTTTGCTGAAACAAAAATATCTAATGTCTACAGTGTTAAAGAGGAGAGGTTTATTTTGACTCATGACTTTAGAGGTTTCAGTCCACGGTTGACTAGCTCCAAGGCCAGGATATCATGATGGAAGTGCACGGTGGAGGAAAGCGTTTCAGCCCACGGAAACCAGGAAGCAGAGAGCAGAAAAAAGCAACAGGAAGGAAGGGGCCAACGACCAGATATGGTCCTGCACTGTGACCTATACCAAAGCATTCAGAAGTGTGCTTTCTGATGCCCTAAGTGCTTCTCACGCCAGTCAAGTATTTCATCAAGATTACCAATCAGGGGCCAGGGATTTAGCTCAGTGGTTCTAGCTCTTGTCTTGCAAGCACAAAATCCTGAGTTCAATCCCTGGTAACCACAGACAACAATGCTAGGCATGATGACTCACACCCACCAGCAATCAGTGCCATATATCACAATGCTGAGCTCACACCTGTAATCCCAAGACTCAGGAGGGTTGCTGAGTTAGAGGCTGAGTTCAGGACCAGACTGAACTACAAAATGAGACCGTGTCTCAAAAAACTAAAAAAAAAAAAAAAAAAAAAAAAAAATTACCAATCACCTGAGGCCGAGAAAGAGACTGGGTCATGAAAGGGCTTATTTCCATGTTAAGATCCTGGCCATTTACTATCAGTGTGACCACAGGCAATTTATTATTTTCAGAATATGTGGAATAATTTAATCTACTTCCAGAAGCTATTATATTGAGTTAGTAAAATAGAACATAATGCAACAAGCCCATCCCAACCCCTAGTAGGTGCCAAAAACAAGTAACTGTTATTCAGGTCAGAGCCTGTACTTGACTATTAGAGCAATGGTTCCCAGTAAATCAGGTCTCCTTTAAACAGCCATCCACACAGTTTGACTCTGAGATTGGATACATAACCTGCTTTGGTCAGGTGCACACTAGCCTAGCTCTTTTGGAATGCTGCCACCATGTGTAAGAGGCTGGTTAGATACTCATGTGGCCTCACTAATATCCAATACCATGAATCAGACATGTGCCCAAGGCCACGTTCAACCACTAAGCCACAGAAAAGCTGTCAGACAGTTGTAGTCACAGCAATGATCCCATCCATGACCAGCAGGACTAGTTAACTCTGCAGAGCCAAAGTTGTTCATACATAGTATTGGGAGCAAATAATAAATAGTTTAAGCCACCAAACTTTAGGGTGGTATGTTAGGTAAGAAAGTATCACTTACATGTCAACTTCCTACCCAAGCATAATGGCTCTTACATGGAAGGAAATTACGTGATGCACATTCAGTGAATTCTGTCAAGTATTCTGTCTATAAGAGTCTCTGAAGGCAAGGCCACCACACTCCCTTCTTGTACAACTTGTGCTCAAAGCAAGGATTTCTGCAGTGATGGAAGCTCAATTTCATTTACTTTTTAAAAAAATCAAAACCCTGTTCTATGAACAGCTAAGATATTTAAACATATTCTAAGCAATGAGCTTGCTCACACCCAGAACTTTTCTGATATAGAAATAGCAAGCTAAACCTTCCACAGAGAGGCACACTCCAGCTCCTACACTATGATAGCCTGACCTTCTCCCTAATTAGGATAAATTAGAAATGGAGATCAGTGAGCAACAGATGCAGAGACTTGACCTCATGTGCCTGTCACTCTGCCCAGCTCCCCACTTCACACCCCTCAGCATGTGCCCACGAGGCACCTTTATCACAGCTCATCAACACTTCTGTAACTCCACATCTGGAAAAGGAACTTTTAAACTATTTCACAAGCACACTTGTGGTTCCCTTTTGGCCTTGAAAGATACAGACATGTTTGTGAAACTCACCACTAGGGTTCTGAGGCAGGCCATGTGAAGCACTATGGGGAGGTAGTGCGCTTCTTGTCAAGCATTTAATGACACTCAGAGTGCACTGTCACTCCCCAGACACCCAGGGGATGCACTTGCTCAGAGTCCCCAAAGCACACTGAGGTCACAAACTTGGCTCAGTCACTCCTTTCCTGGTGAACCCACAACTATGGAGTGAGCAGGGAACATTAATCTGTTTTCCATTTACACCAATAAATGATTCAGCCTTCCATGTGCTGAGTGGAGAATGAAAAGCAAAAACACAGCTCCATGCATCTTGGAAGAACTTCCTCTAAATGCACAAGCATAGATTGGTCCACGACTCCACCTCAGAAGGCTCATTTGTTTTTGCTTTCACAGCCTCCTTCCCTAGGATCTACGAGAAACTGGAGTGTTGCAGGTTTAGTGAGAAATTCTCTCACAAGAAAGCCAGATCAGCTTCACCAGTGTGACTGTAAATGTGCTATGCTGCAGACCGGGGAAGAGAAGGGAAGAAAAGAACATTTTCAGCTTCTTGTGTCCCAGACACTTTGTGGACATGCTGATACTCAAGCAAAACCGTGATCCAGCTCAGTAGAAATCATCTTCACTCTATATGAGGAAACTAGGGCTGATAAGGTGAAAGTAATTTTCCCAAGTTAACTAATGGGTCACAATTTAAGTGAAGGAGTTTGTCTGAGTTAAGGAATTTGTCATGATTAGTTGAGGGTGGAGGTGAGCAGCTACTTAAATGGAGGAACAGTGAGCTGAAACAAGTCCAGTCTGTGTCTTCTCTAAGAAATCTTAAAATGAAAAAGACAAGAAAATTTAATTAATTGTGTGCCCGACACTATGCAGTGAGCTCATGTGCTTCTTACCTATTTTCTTACTTAAACTTTGAAGACACTATTACCCTTGATTCATAGGTAAAGAAACTCCTCTGTGTGAATCTGATTGTGGTAATTTTATAAATAAGTCTATGAATGATACATACATGAATGTACCACACACACACACACACACACACACACAGACATGCACATGCACATGCACATGTACATGCACACACACACACACACACACAAGCTTTTCTTGGGCCCTCCTACAATGAGCAACATTTTCATAAACATCATTAAGTCTTTGGGGTGAAGTATTTTCATTTAAAATATGCATTTTTCTCTTCCCCAAAATCCTATCAGGAACAAACAATATAATCACTCTCATGATGAGTGACTGTGGACTTTAGAAGTTGAGTGAGTGACCTCAGATCTGTTAGCCAGTAATGGCAAAGTCAGACTCTGGGCCAAGTCAGTGCTCGGCACTAATGATAAAGCTACACTGCCAGAAGTTGAGATGGAAATGACTTTAAGCGACAATGTATGATAAAATTTATATATAGATGTATACATATACATATGTGTGTATATCTCTATCTATATATGTGTATACACTAGGATCACAACTATGTAAGTCTATATAAGCTTATATAGATCATAATCTTTTATGAAATAATGTGACTACAGACACATGCAAACATAACAGAAGTTGTTTTCATATTGTCTTTCTTTGTCACTGAACATTTTATTGAGAAAACTATATGGAACAGGGGAAAACTCACCGAAGGTCAGCACTGGTGGAAGAGGAGACAAAAGGAAAAAGGCCACCTGGTGTAGTAATTCATCTGTATAGCACAAAGGCCACTTGGGATTATGAAATTCAGAGGAGAGCAGAACATTTACAGGATGGATTCTCAGACACAACAGACTCAGGTTCAAATCCTGGCTCAGCCCCCTGTGAATCTGAACATTTTTCTAGCATCTCCCAGTCTCAAAGATGCCCAATTCATAAAGAGTGCTGAATACACAATGTGTACCCCACATGGTGTTAGAAACAATAATGCCAAAGCAGCAAATTGCTCATCTTACACTAGCATGGGCTGAGATGTCTCCTTCACCTGGGGCATCTGAGCTGATGTCTGTTATTAGCTCATTGCTCCAGAGCTTACAAAGGAAGGGATCAACACCAGCAACACAGCCTCAGTCAAGAGCATCGGAGGGTATTTCCTTGGCTGCAGCTGCATTTCCGTCTCTGCATGCACACACAAACCCAAGTTCCATGAGATAGACTGCACCTCATGCAAACTCAGGACCTGTGAAATTGTGTTTTGATTGGGTACACCACATGTGCCCAGGCTTATCTCCCCAAGTCCCAAAGGAAATTTATAGAATACCATTTTTTTTCATAGCCTCTCTAGAAAAAGATTCAGTTATTACATTTTTTAAAATTCAGGGCAAGCATGACCATAGCTAGCCTTGACATTTCTGAAAGTCCTAAATTTCCAGGGGAAGCATAGCTAACACAACCAGTGTACGAAGGTTTATTTTGACACAGAAAATGTGAGTGGATTTATAATACTCCAGAACAATCAGGATTTTCCCTTGCATATCTGAAGCAGATAAGACAAATATTTAAATTAGATGATAACATGGTTTATTCAAATACTCCCACCTGGTGAAACAACTTTTCGAATGGCACTATACATCATGAGTGCACCTACTTAACAGGTGTTTGGTAATCCTTTAGAAGATGTCACATGTGAATAAGATTCTAATTCTCACATAGTTACCTCTGAATGGTAACATTACTTCCAATCTTAAAAGCAACTAACACAGAGAAAAATACCAGATGTGTTGTGCATTATGTTTTCTAATCTAGACTGAATGGGGGCTTCTCCCCCACCCTTTACCCTTCTTTTAGACAAGATGGAGTATGTGAAAAAGGTTTTTTAAACACAAAGTCCTCCACAAATACCAGTTGTACTGAAAAATAAACTATACATTTACTTAGACTCAAACAACTACAAAAACTTCAGCGTTGGGGAGGAAACCAAGAGGTCAGGGTCCAACCTCCCCAAATGGGGCCCTACAAATAAAAACCACATGACATTTCACACAGAGCACTTTCAAATTAAATGTCAACTGCATATGATGCAACCTAAAACATCATAAAGTCTTAAAAACACAAAGCCTTCATGACTCTTTTCACGGGACTATCAGGACTCACATACAATTTATATATTCACTCTACAAAGTCATAACAGTGTATTGCTATGAGGGGAACTCATCCATTTTTCATGGCTTTAGTGAGCACATTTTAAGGTTAGAATCCTCCCACATACTGTTAAGGGTCACCTTTGTAATTCTACTCCACATACAATTTTGTAGTTTTAGTCAACAGAAGATATAAAAAAAAAAAGCATCCTAAGCCCAGAATTCCAATTTCTGGTTGGCAATTTAAACCTTTGCCTGATAAATAACTCCATAGTCAACTTATAGTGGTCTCTGACCTTCAAGTATTTGTTCAATAAAAAATGCAGAAAAATCATACAATAGGTGGGACTAAGAATGCTGAAGAAGGAAAGAGAAAAAGAGCAGAAAAGCCAACCCAGCAGAAGAAAGTAACTAACAAAGTAAACCTTACATGGTGCAGTTTTCTATCAACTGAAAAAAAAAATCCATGTACTAAACAGTTATTTCAAATATATGTAAGCTAACTAATTTTTATCATTTACATCATTTTAAAATATCATATTATGATAAAATGATATAAAATTATATCATAATATCATTTTAAAATATGCATCAAATAACTGAAAATATACATTTAATGAGGCATTCAAAGATATTTTGAGTATACATGATTGACCTTTGAATGGAAATTTAAAGCTTGCAAATATCTTTATACATAATTCTTTCCATACAGCCTTACAACAGTGGATATCACTAAAATCTCCATCTTACCTGCAAAGCATAAGACACTGAATTCTGGAGATCACTGTTTGCAGTTACAATTTTAAAGTCAACCAATGACCAACATAGCCTCTAAAGGAACAATTTGGCATGAAAATTAAAAAGTCAGATTTGGGGCCTGGAATTTCTAGTTTGAATCCAAGCTTTACAATAATCAGTTCTCCATTATCCTCATCTGTCATAGAGAAAACTAAGCTATCAAGCTCATAAGGCCTAACACAGACTGAGTTTCCTGAAAAGGGAAACTATTCTCATTATCCTGAGATAGAAAAGAAATATTGCAAAGTAAAAAACAACCCCATGATCTCATCACACAACTATTATATATTTTGTATTGCTGTACATTTCTGTTTTCTCGTCTCATCTTTAGCATAACTGCAATCATTCAATATATACATATCTGTACTCTATCATGTTAATTTAATCTAGTAAAGGCCTACTTCTCTGAAGCACCTTGTTCAATATCTACATTCGGTAAATATTTTATAATTATAAGCAATCATTTCTTTACTTTCTAAGCAATGGGGCTGTGTCCCAATTTTGTGCTAAAATTAATGCCATGATAAATGTCTTTGGCAATTCACCATTTTCCACATTAAGGATTATTTCCTAAGATGGCATTTTTCCTAATGTACTTCTGATGGGTGAGATCCACATCTGTCTCCGGCAGTCCTCAAAGTCTGTTCTCAAGAATCAGTTCAGAAGAGTGAATGAATGAATGCAAAAGACTGTCACACATTATAATTTCATATAAATTACATTTAGACCCTTAAAATGTTAATGTCAAGTACCTAAAACTATGAGATCTTTTCATTCTATATATTATTAAAAGAATAATCAAATGCTACAAAATGCATTTGCACTATTTTGCAATTTTAACTTAAAAAAAAGGAGTTTACATTCCCTGTGAGGAGCAATCAAAGCATAAGGTATAATAGGTATAGAAGAAAAGCTAAGTGGCTCGGGTCCACCAGTTTCCCCTGGTGCCTAATTTCAAACTCCTTGCCAATGACACCCTTTCACTAAAAGGGCATCTTTTCACTAAAGCTCCATTTGCATTTGCAGTTTCACATCTGGAAAAGGAACTTTTAAACTTTATTTCATAGGCACCCTTGTGGCCCTTTATATGGTAAAAATATTAAGAACTTGTCAGTTAAGCCTCTCTCCTCTTGTAATTCTGGTTTTTGATAGTATAATTGGGATATGTCCTCAAGAAACAGAAGGGTTTAATTTTTAAGAAATCAAATTGATTGACCCTGAATTCAAGAAGATATTCCTGGTGCCTGGTGCCTGGTTGTGGGAGTGTTTTTATTTTGTCAATAACTTCTTGAGCTGTTGTTCAAAACACTACTTTCTTGCTCCTATGGCTGGATTTCTTCAAAACATTAGCACATTTTTCAGAACAACACTCTCTTCTGACCTACGGCACGTAATGTTTTCTTCCGACTGCATTCATTTGATTTCAGGCTTGATACTGTACAAAACTCTCAAGCAAATGGAATGTGGTCTGTGGTTAAAAGGTACAAGAGGGAAAATGACATCATGTTGTGTTCCCACTAATGGTAGGTCAAGAGTAAACATCCATAAGCAGATGCCGCAGAATCAACTGCCCACTGGGGAAAGTTCATTCCCGCCGTTTAAGAGCTGACAGCCAAGACACAGGGAGTGCAGTGTTTTGGCCCAGCCCCAGAGGACAGATGTAGGGGTCTCCATTTCTCGGGGGCAAGAGCGGATGAATGTGTGCAAGGTCAGTGATCCTTGTTCCATGGCCTGGTTCCTAAAGATCTAAAGAGTTCTGCCAGAGGTAAGTAGATCTCCCCACCCTAGTTTATACCATGAGTCTCCTTAAAGGGCAGCACTCTAGAAGGCTGAGGCAGGAGGATCACAAGTTAGAGTCCAGCAGAGGCATTTTAGCAATAACCTGTTTCAAAATAAAAAATGTTTAAAGTGCTGAGGAGATGGGGATATAGCTCATTGTGAAGGCCTATGATTCAATCCTCAGTAATGGAAAAGAAAACAAAAAGAAAGAGAGGAAATGGCTACAGCAACCCCAACCACAAGAGATCACCAGGGTCTTCTTGTCAGTCACTTGAAGAGATGAGGGCCACCCATTTCCTTGGCATATCTTGGGGGCTGTGGCCCTCTCAGTAACTGCACTCTCTCTCAAAGAGGCTGGTGAGGCAGGAGGAGGCTCTCCCTTTTCTCCTTCAGTAGGCACCTGTCCTAGCATGTGGGCTACTATTATTCCTTCTCACACTGGCCACATTGTTTCCATTGCTGGTATTCATTGTAATGTTGGCCACTTACAAAACACAAAGCTACCCATGTCAAAAAAACAGAATTACAACACTTTAAAGATCTTAACTGGCTTTGTTTTTGAGAATTGGCCAAGACTTTCTTCTATGCAATACAATGAGTATGTCAGAAGACTAAGCAAAAGAAACTAGTTTTACAGTCAGAGAAAAAACCTGAAAAGGCAGAAAGAAAGAGAACAAACAGCATACTGGTCCTTTTCAAGGTTACTTTCCTCATAGGGTATGGATAGAAGAATACAAAAATTCCTGAGTGATATCAGATTACTGCAGATTACTTTTTGGAAGAATCAAAGGTAGAGAAATTTGATGATCAAGCTGACTGAAACTAGTCTGTTTTTTTTTTTTTTTTTTAAATTTCTCTTGGTTTCTCGGAAAGTCAGATAAACACATTCATTTCTGTTTTGTGATGTGGAACTTTAACATGGAAAACTTCATTTTGATTGTAAGATCTGGTCTGTTGCAAACACTTAGCCCCAAACTACAACCTCTTCCCCTTTTTATTTAGCATTTCTGTCCTACATTCACTTTCTCTTTTCTCAGCAATGTTGGTAACAGTGACAGCTACAGAAACAATACTAGTACCAATAATAGCACCATAAGAACTACACTATCTCATTTAATTCTTATTTTTCTTTCAGGGTAGATATGATGAGAGGACTTAATAAGAAGTCAAATACAGTAAGATATTGGCAAACAGAATACAGAGAATTATCAAAAAGATTATACACGCTGACCACGTTGGATTCATCCCAGGGATGCCAGGATGGTTCAACATACATAAATGAATAAATGTTATACACTATATTAACAGGCTTAAGGACAAAAATCATATCTTCATCTCAATTGATGCAAAAAAAGTGTTTGACAAAATACAACACCCATTTATGTTACAGAAGATTGGACTAGACGGTCTGTATCTCAAACTAATAAAACCTATCTATGACAAACCATCAGCAAGTATCATACTAAATGGTCAAAAATTGAAACCTTTCACACTAAGATCAGGAAAAAGACAAGGATGTGTTCTCTCACCACTTCTGTTCAATATAGTTCTGGAAATATTAGCCATAGGAAATAGGTGAGAGAAAGAAATAAAAGGAATAAAGATTGGAAAAGAAGAAGTTAAATTGTTATTATTTGCTGATGACATGATATTCTATCTAGAGGATCCTAAAAACTCAATTAAAAAACTGCTGAACCTAATCGCCAATTTTAGCCACGTAGCTGGTTACAAGATCAATGTTCAAAAATCAATAGTCTTCGTATACACAAACAGTAGACCCACTGAGATAGAAATTGGAGAGTAAGTCCCTTTCACAATAGCACCCCCAAAAATAAAATATCTAGGAATCAATCTAACAGAGGAGGTGAAAGACCTCTACTCTGAAAACTATAGCACTCTGAAAAAGGAGATAGAAGATGATATCAAAAAACGGAAAGACATACCTTGTTCCTGGGTAGGAAGAACCAATGTTGTCAAAATGGCTATACTTCCAAAACTACTCTATACATTCAATGCAATCCCAATTGAAATCCCAACAGCATATTTCACAGATCTAGAGAAAAAAATCCAAACTTTCATCTGGAACCACAAAAGACCTAGAATAGCCAAAGCAATTCTAAGCAACAGGGGTATGCAGGGGGGTATCACAACTCCAAACCTGAAACTATACTATAAAGCCACTGTGATAAAAAAAAACTGCATGGTACTGGCAAAGTAACAGACCTGAGGATCAGTGGAGTAGACTAGAAAATCCAGAAACAACTCCAGATACACTGAGCCACCTCATCTTTGACTAAGGAGCCAAAAATCCTCAATGGAGGAAAGATAGCCTCTTTAACAAATGGTGCTGGAAAAACTGGCCTTTAACTTGCCAAAGGCTAAAACTAGATCTAACTCTTTCACCGTGTACCAAGCTAAAATCAAAGTGGATAAGAGACCTAAATATTAAAACAGACACTCTAAACCTGCTGCAAAGCAGGCTAGGTAAAACACTTGAAGACATTGGCTTAGAGAAAGACTTCATGAACAAAACTTCTATAGCACAGAAATTGGCTGAAGAAATCAAGGAATGGGACCTCATTCTTTTAAAAAGCTTCTGCACAACAAAGGAAACCACCAACAGTGCAAAAAGGCTACCAACAATGTGGGAAAAAATCTTTACCAGATGTTCCTCAGACAAAGGGCTACTATCTAGAATATACAAAGAGCTCAAAAAAATCATTCCACCCAAATTTAATGACCCAATTCAAAAATGGGCATCTGAAATGTACAGATATATTTTCAGAGGAAGAAGTAAGAGCAGCTAAGAAGCATATGAAGAAATGTTCAACATCATTAGTCATTCAAGAGATGCAGATGAAAACAACATTGAGATTTCATCTCACTCCACATCGAATGGCTGCCATTTAACATTCAGCCAACAGCAAATGTTGGCGAGGCTGCGGAAAACAAGGAAGCCTTCTCCACTGTTGGTGGGACTGTAGACTCATACAACTCCTGTGGAGATCAGTTTGGAGATTCCTCAAAAAGCTAGGATTGATGGTCCCATTTGACCTGGCCATTGCCCTGCTAGGTATATACACAAAAGAATTAAAAGACTCATATCACAGTGACATATGTGCACCCATGTTTATAGCAGCCCAGTTTGTGATTGCTACATCTTGAAAACAACCCAAGTGTCCATCAACTGGAGACTGGATAAAAAAGCTGTGGTTCTTTTACAGAATGCAGTATTACCTGCCATAAAAAATGATAAGTTTGAATCATTTCTACTTAAATGGACAAACCTTGAGGATATCCTCATAAGTGCAATAAATAGGGCACAGATAGGTACAGATCGCATCTTTTCTCTGGTATGAGAAAATAAAGATGTAAATGAGCCCTAAAATTGTATGTTATATATTGTGAAATAGAAAATGCTCAATGTAAAACAGGGTGAAGGGGGAAAAATGATGAGATTGTAACAAAAAAGTAAGGAAACAAATTTTATGTATATGGGGGGGTGGTAGGGTGGGTAGGGCTATGGGAAAAAATGGGAATGAAGTTGTGTCTTATGCTGGTACAAATCCCCATTATGGAGTGCAATCATGTTGCATATATGTAATGTACCAATAAAGATTAAAAAAAAAAAAAAGAAGTCAAATAGTTTGCATGGTAAGAAGAAAGAGGCAGCAAGGTTCGGTTTCATGTCCAGTTCTCTAAGAGTTCAACTCTTGTGTTTCTTCTCCATCTCTAAGGCTGTGGCTCACTCCTGATAGTGCTTACATTGATCATATACTTGGCTTGCCAAGCACTTGTCAGCTAACAGACCAGATGCCTCCCTAGAAGTATGCTAACCCAGCAAGACAGCTAACTAAGCTTACTCATCCCAAGTAACTACAGCCTTGCATATACCTGTAGTCGCAGTGCTTCTGCAGGAGGATTACAAGTTGAAGGCCAGCCTGAGCTGCACAGTGAATTCAAGGCCAGTCTGGACTCTCTCAAAAGAATTCAAATCACTAATAGCTCAGAGGACACAGGTCTCATACAGCAAAGGCAAAGTAAGTTCCTTCTTTACTTGCCATACTGCTGCTGAAGCAATGATCAAGCTCTCTAGCAAAACTACTTTCATTTTAACTTATGGGAAGTGGGTCTAAAAATGCTATCCGTATATATTTTTATGGTCTAAATGCATGGAAATCAGACTTTTGAAGGATGCTTTGTTACCTTCTGTGATAGTTTGAGAGAGTATTTCTAGAGCTATAAAAACATTGAGTATGTAAATTTGAGAAACATTTATATGTTAAAAATACAGAAAAGCAACCATGTGTAAGCACTGCTTAAAGCAGGTAGAGGGAGATGGCACATTTGCAGTTTGTAGACTCCCCAGAGCTCTTTAATAATTCTATCATGTCATTTACATGAAAATGAAGACCTTCTTTGTATTAAAATTCTGGAGCCAAATCACATGGACAATGCAAATGAGTCAGCAAAGAGTGCTTTGTCATAAAAATACATCATTTACTTCAACAGTTTCTGTGGAGTTTTGATATCAAAGTCTCTTTATGACACTGACAGTCATCAAGCGGATGTTTGTCAAAGTACATTTCCCAGATGTCCAAATAAAACACTTTTGCTTTGATGAGTTTATGAAGAGAGCTGAGGGAAGGCTGAACTCCATTTGAATTTCTCTTCTTTTAGAGAATGTGTCTTATCTTTCTCTTTTCAATTTGCCACTGGCCCAAAATTTGAATAGTTAAGGTTCTAGTTAGTTGGACCTCGATTTATGAAAAATCTCCTATAATTGTTTTGTATAACAAGATAAGAGAGGAAGAAATGATGCTGAGGGTAGAGAAATGTCTTAAAAGCAAGAGATGCAGCTGATACACAGGCAAAAACAAGAGACAATTCAGAAACAAGGAAATTTAGTAGTTAATAAACATTTATTAAAAATTATCCTCACTAGTAAAATGAAGAATACAAAGGAGAGTATCAACACCATAGTGTCTGGCTAGCAGCTCGGTAAATGTTTATTTTAGGCTGAACTACAGCTATTGGAAAGTTGTGTTGATACTTTGCACGCAGAGACTAGAAAATATCTATATTCTCATAATTTGTGACCTCAATAAAGATGTTATTTAAATTATGAAAAAATACCTACAATCAAAGATGTTCACCAAAGTAGTAAAGTAATAATTATTAAAAATAACCAAACCTCTAGCAAGAAATTAAGTCATATCATTTTCTGAAAGAGGTAATATCTAAATATTAACAAGTATGAAAATTTCTTAAGAATCCCCTTAAGGTAGTATTTTTTAAAAGTGTATAAGAATGCAAATACAAAGTAAAACAGATGTGTAGTACAGATGTTGTCCATTGTGAAAAAAATTTTTAAAACACTGAAATGTAGCAAACCAAATACTTAACTGTTGATGTCTTTGGGTTGTGAAATGCTGGGAGGTATTTATTTTTATGTGTAGTTCTCTATTTTTATACTCTATCATAAGCATACATCACACTGAAACTAGGGACAAAGTGACTTATAAAAACCAAAAATGTACTATCTAAAGGGTTTGAAGGGCCAGTGTGACTGAGGAAATGAAGACCAAGTCACATGGATCCAGATGGAGATTACATGTTCAGCCTGGAGAAGCCTTTGTATATACACTATGATCTAATGAATAGCATGGTTATCCAAGCTAATTTAAAATTTTACTGTTTTAAAGCAGCACCAAAAATTCTGGGCATTTAGATATTTGGCACAACTTTCTGAGAAGACAGCAGATGTATTCCATGTGTTTCCAGAGAAATAAGAATGTACATATGACTGGAAGTCCCAAGGAAGCTGAGCATGAACAAAAACCCTTCATCTTCAGACCCTTCAGCAATGGAGAGGGGAGCCCACACATGTTAACCCTCCTCAGCCAAGACAAGGACCCAGCAGAGGCTATAGGATGCACAGTAGAGTATAGGAGAGATGAATTCCTCCTGTGTTCTCTCTCACCACCAGCCAAGTGATCCTATCATGGTAAATAACACCATTATCCATACAGTTGCTTGGGACAAATATTTGAATCTTGTATTTCCTTCACCACCCACCTCTGCAAACCACAGCTCAAATCCTTCTAGGTCTTCCTATTCTCAATGCCACTTTCCTAATCCCAGGGCTATCCATGCCTCTTGTGAGCCACAGAGAAACCCTAACTTGCTTTCGATACTTCTTATCTGCACAGGCCCCCCACAGAAAGACATTTACAACATAGGGCAAATCCCTACTTGTAAGTCTTTCAAAGATTTCCCAAAGCACCAAAACAAAATCCCAAATTGAATATTGAAATACTTTTTTTCATCATCCACAAACATCAAGAAAATCTAGCCTGGAATGTATTCTCTCTCTCTCTTCCCTTCTGCCAGTGTTAATCTTAACTGTAAATATGATTAGATTGAGGAGTTCCTAGGAGATTAGTAAAACAGATCTCCAGAAGTTCTCAGAGATGACTGGCATGTAGATCAGCAAATAGACAAAGGAATACCTGCTCTTATTAATTACGGCATAGTCCAATAGGCTTGGAGCTTAGGAAGAATAAAGGCAAGAGAAGAGGAAGCCGAGCTCATGCTCATTCACATTCTATCTCTACCTCTCTCAATCTCTTGGTCTCCTTCTTTCCCTACTTATGTCCCTCACTCCCTGCTCACTCCCTTCCTCCTTCATT
>PVIR01003995.1:50106-83192 GCA_004026965.1 Petromus typicus | reverse complement strand
GCAAAGTAACAGACCCGAGGATCAATGGAGTAGACTAGAAGATCCAGAAACTACTCCAGATACACTGAGCCACCTCATCTTTGACAAAGGAGCCAAAAATCCTCAATGGAGGAAAGATAGCCTCTTTAACAAATGGTGCTGGAAAAACTGGGCTTTAACTTGCCAAAGACTAAAACTAGATCTAACTCTTTCACCGTGTGCCAAGCTAAAATCAAAGTGGATAAGAGACCTGAATATTAAAACAGACATTCTAAACCTACTGCAAAACAGGTTAGGTAAAACTCTCGAAGACACTGGCTTAGGGAAAGACTTCATAAACAAAACTTCTATAGCACAGGAGTTGGCTGAGGAAATCAACAAATGAGACCTCATTCTTTTAAAAAGCTTCTGCAGAGCAAACGAAACCACCAAAGTGCAAAAAGGCAACCAACAATGTGGGAAAAAATCTTTACCAGCTGTTCCTCAGACAAAGGGCTACTATCTAGAATATATAAAGAGCTCAAAAAAATCAGCCCACCCAAATTTAATGACTCAATTCAGAAATGGGCATCTGAAATGATCAGATGTTTTTCAGAGAAAGAAGTAAGAGCAGCTAAGAATCATATGAAGAAATGCTCAACATCATTAGTCATTCGAGAGATGCAGGTGAAAACAACATTGAGATTTCATCTCACTCTACATAGAATGGTTGCCATTTCAGATTCAGCCAACAGCAAATGTTGGCGAGGCTGCGGGAAGAAGGAACCCTTCTCCACTGTTGGTGGGACTATAGACTCGTACAACCCCTGTGGAGATCTTTTTGGAAATTCCTCAAAAAGCTAGGGTTGGAGGTCCCATTTGACCCGGTCATCGCCCTGCTAGGTATATACACAAAAGAATTAAAAGACTCATATCACAGTGACATATGTGCACCCAGGTTTATAGCAGCCCAATTTGTGATTGCTACATCTTGGAAACAACCCAAGTGTCCATCAACTGGAGACTGGATTAAAAAGCTGTGGTTCTTCTACAGAATGGAGTATTACTCTGCCATAAAAAATGATAACTTTAATCACTTATACTTAAATGGCCATACCTTGAGGATATCCTCATAAGTGAAATAAATAGGGCACGGATAGGTACATATCACATCTTTTCTCTGGTATGAGAAAATAAAGATGTAAATGAGTCCTAGCATTGTATGTTATATATTGTGAAATAGAAAATGCTCAACGTAAAATAGGGAGAAGGTGGAAAAATGATGAGATTGTAACAAAAAAGTAAGGAAACAAATTTTATGTATATGGGGGGGCGGTAGGGTGGGTAGGGCTGTGGGAAAAATGAGAATTAAGCTGTGTCTAATACTGGTACAAATCCCCATTATGGAGTGCAATCATGATGCATATACGTAATGTACCAATAAAGATTAAAAAATTAAAAAATAAAATAAGAAAGACAACAAAAAAAGAAAGTAAAATGAGAAAATAGAAGAGTTGAACACCTGAGTAAAGCTAGGTAGAATATAACAAACGAGAATTTCTTAATTTAGACCCATAGAATTATAGACATATGCCAAAGCACAGTAATTAATTAAAATTAGGCCACATTTATATGAACTGACCAAATATATACTTAAGATATCATAAATAAGTATATGTATCTTTCTTATTAAGTTTAATTGCTGATATTTTAATAATATGAATAATATATTTAAATACAGAAAAAAAAAGCACAGAAAGTTATTTGCACCACTAGATGAAAACAGTGAACATTAAATACATTCCAATTTGAAAGTCTGTGTCCTGTCTAAAATTCATGATGAACCCGAATCCCATTCTGCAGCATTAGGAAGTGAGGCCTTCAGGTGGTGATTAGGCCCTGAAGGTGCTGCTGTCACAGACCTTTATGGAAGAGCTAGAGGCCACTGAGTCAGCATTTTTGCTCTTCTGTCATTTCACAACTAGAAGATGCCATTAATGAGGAATAGGCCCTCACCTGAAAACAAACCCACCAGCACTTTGATCCTCAATTTCCCAACTTTCATGACTATAAATAATACATTTGTGTAATATAGAAATTCACCAATTTGACATGTTTTGGTATAGCAGCACAGATGGAGACAAAATATACAGCTCACCTACATGAAAATATATAAAATTAAAACCCCCAGCCCAGTTCTATTATCATATCTACTTTTTAGTACAGCCAACTTAATGAAAAATTATTAGAATACAAAATAATTCCTAGGAAAAAAGACATGTCATTAGTGTAACAAGTACCATAGAAGACATGTTTACTTAACATACCGAAGAAGTCCAAGATAATAAGATTTGTCTAAAATTTGCCTCTGGGGACCTAAAAAAAAAATTGTTTTTTAAATGTTAGTGTTCTGTTTCAAAATTCCACCAAAATAGCAAGTTCAAACCCAAAATACAACCAGAATCACATAAGACAATTCTGTCAGTAAACATGAATGAACTAATACATCAAGAATCACTGAAATGGAAAAGACAACAGCTTAGACTCATAATAAAAGGAAGCTTGAATCAAGATCACAAAGATGGAGCTGGCGTGGTAGCTCATACCTGTGACTGCAGCACCCTGGGAAGCTGAGGAAGGAAGATCACAAGTTCAAGGGCAGTCTGGGGCAACTTAGTAACTTAGTGAAACACTGTTTCAAAAAAAAAAAAAAAAGAAGAAGAAGAAGAAAAAGGGCCAGGTATATAGCTCAGTGCAAAAGTCCTACATTCAATCCCAACTACCACCAAAACAAAACAAAACAAAAAGATCACAAAGATGAGACTTGAAGTGAAACCATTAAGGCAATAGATGGCCTAAATGGAAGTTTGGGTCTATGGAACCCTAGAGCAAAGCTGTCAGAAAGAACTTTATGCAACAAAACATATCAGCATTATCCAGGAAAACAGTCATATGAGACTACTGAGCACTTAAAATTTGGTTGGTGCTGTTAGGGAGAAGTTAATTTTACTTAATTAATTTAAATTTGAATTGCTAGAAACAATTATTGGCTATCTCACTGGAAAGTGCAAATATTTTTCCACGTGAGCAAGAGATTATGAGTTTTCAAATTTATCCCAGAGATTTTTTTTTTTTTTTGGTGTTGGAGCTAGAATCCAGGGCCACATGTATGCTTGTGTCTAGTATGAGTAAGAGAGTCTTTCTAGGTTAAATGTCCCAAATCTTGCAAGAGATGAAGTGTCCCACAAAGTGTGAGAGTGAGACCAGGGTGGACTGCCCATGTGGTCCACGCTGAGGTCCTGTTGTGCAACAGGAAATGGGACAACAGCTATGGAGAACAGAAGTCACAACAGATGGGGTGCATGGTTAACATGCTGTATGCTCTTAGAGTATCTTAAAGAAAATTGGTCCTGTTTTGAAGGATAAACTATATAATAATGAACGGTAATGATGAATTCTCCAGAAAAATTTAGATTCGTTAACCAGCAATGTTTTTGAATATAAGATTAGTTAAATGATTACAGAATTTTGACTCATTTTTAACAGTACTAATAATTATTAAATAAACATATCTAAAAGAATTAATTGGTTTGTAATATGTAGGGCATTAGAAGGTATTGTAAAAAAATTTAAGCCAGGTATGATGGCATACACCTGTAACCTTCGCCCTCAAAGAGGCTGAGGGAGGAGGATCTCAGGGTGAATTCCAGATCACGTGATTAGTGACTTAGTGAGACCCTCTCTCAAAATAAGTAAAAAGGGTTGGGAATACAGTTCAGTGAGAATGCCCTGGAATCAGTCCCTACAGCCACAAAAGGAAAGGAGACCGAAGTGTGAGACCCAACTTGACGTAAAAACAGCCATTTTGTTAAAAGCCTCCACCTTGTATCCTATAACCTTCCTCTGAACCCAGAACTTATATTTTTGGGAACTGTCCATCCAACCTATGTGCACAGCTGCAGATTGTGTTTTTAGAACGTACTATTCTATGGTAACCAGTGATCGAATCCTTGCTATTGGCCTCTGTAACAACTTGCTTCTGCACTTTAACAACAGAATGACCTAATTGCTCCTACAGAGAAACCACCTAGTAACAGGTGGGGGTGGGTAGTAGATTTTCCCTTTCAATACTATGCCTCAGTTTACCACTTTGCCTTTTTCCACATAAAAAGAGGCCCTCGGCTGAGTAATAAAGCTCTTGGTTGGACTTTTAAGATCATGTCATGTCCTAAGAAATTGTCTTGGTGGGGCTTGGTCCCAACATGGAGAGGAAGGGAGAGAAAGGAGAAGAGAGGAAAGATGGAGAAAAATTTAAGTCTCCCCAAAAGCATGACTTACTACAGTTTAAAAAATGTAGTTTTCTCTCTGTGTCTGCAGGAGACAGCTTCCAAGACTCCCATATGGGTATCAAAATCCAAGGATATCCAAATCCTTTATATAAAATGATGTAGTGTTTGTATATAATACACCCACATTATCCATATATTTTAAATCATATCTAGTTTATCATATCTAACATAGTCTAAATGCTATATAACTTGCTATTTTAATATATTACTTTGAAAATAATGACAAAAAAAAGTCTGTATATATTCCGTATAGATGCAGAGTCTATTTGTTAGGTTTTTTTTCTATTTTTGATCAGCAGTAATTGAACCTGAAGATACACGAACTATGGAAACAAAGGGCCAATTGTAGTACGATATCTTAAATTTTTTACCAACAGAACATCTTCAGCCTTGACAAATCATTTGTCATATATAAAGGAAAAAAACTATTAAAGAACTTTACCAAGTTTTGTTACACACTGTTGCAGATCAAATTTATGAATCATAGCATATAGTCCACATCATGCCTTTCTAAACAGGCCTAATGATTTACTATATGTCCATCTGTTAATCTCCTTTCTACACTTTCACTGTACAAAATATAATTTTTTTTTTTTAAGACAGCGTCTCACTTTGTAGTTCAGACTGGCCTGGAAGTCACTATGTAGTGCAGCTAGCCTCCCAGCAATCCTCTTGCTTCTGCCTCCCAAGTGCTGGGATTACAGGCATGAGCCACCATGCCCAACATTGTGATATGTGGTACCAGGATCAAACTTGGAACCTTGTGCTTGCTAGGCAGATGCCAGAACCACTGAGCTAAATCCTCAGCCTCAAAACTAACATTTTTTACTATCTTCATTAAAATAGGTATTTTAATGGTATCATTTTAATAAAGAAACTATCAAAAATATTTCAGAATATTCCTATATGGTATAAGAAATCTGATTTTCAACCCTAAATTTTTCTTTGAATAATTTCAAATTTCAATTATAAAAAAGACTCACATTCAGAAACATGAAGATCCAAATAGCTCTTATATGTATAGGACTTCTAGTTCACAGTGCACTTTCACATTCATCCTTTTGTAACAATGTTGTAAGACACTGATGAAGACCTATGCACTGCATTTCTGACTTAGTGATACAGTACATAATGCTTTCCACACAAAATCCACTCCTTGTTACAGATACCTTTCATTCCAGTCTTCATCCCGCTCAGCCCTTGCTGTGTGACAGGCCGGTCAGCAACTCTGATCTGAGATGACAGAACCCCGCCAGTCCCCAAGGGGCCGCGGGAGCCTGGCCTTGCCGTCCCAGGTGGTGTCTAAATGACAATGATATTTCACTTTTCTCACCAGAAAAGAAACAGTTATGCCTTCTATTGTTACAAGATTACAAAGAGAACTTTTTTAAAAAGTAAAATTCTATGCGCTCACTTTGGCAGCACATATACTAAAAAGTAAAATTCTATACAATTAATAAAAAGATCCTTATGTATCTTCAATATCCAAAAATATATTATTCAATATTATTAAATAATAAGTTTCTTCAACATTTAAAATTCTATGGACCATATTTTATTAAAACTTTAAATTCTATGTGCAGATTATTTATAATATTTCAGTACTGGAAAATAACTGAATATACAAAAAGGAAAATGATTAAATAAGTTATAGTACATAATAAAATAGCAAAACAGTACAGTATTCACAATTCTACTTTTGAAAAAAAGAAAGTCTGGATAATCATAAAAAAGAGTAACAAGGGTTATTTCTATATATTGTAGTTGATTTTTATTTTCTTCTTTACACAATTTGGTAGTTTCATCTTTATGATAATGAATATAAATTATTCTTAATTTTTTTATTTTGTATTTAATTTTGAGATATAGTCTAAGTTATCAGACTGAGCTCAGACTGAGCTCAAACTTGTGAGCCTCATGCTTCAGCCTCCCAGAGTGCTGGGCTCACAGCCATGTGCTACTCTATCTCATGAGTACATAGTATATGTAAAATGTTTTAAAGTAAGGAAAGTTTGTTTGAAAACATAAAATGGACATAATTTCATCACAGGATGGTCATTTTAAGTACTAATGGGCTGATTTCATTCTGCAGGATTTATATGATTATTCACAATGATTCTCTATTTGAAATTTGCAAAATTCAATGTAACATTATATACCTATAGGAAAAGACAAGATCACTTTTTTCAGCTCATATAGGATATACTAGGCATCAGAAAGTACAAAAGAGATAATTTTAAAGTATTCTAAAATATTCCTCCTACTTCTATTCTATCTTTCTTACGCTCTTTTCTTCTATCCACTTCTCTATCAGAGTACAGTAGTAGATTAATATGGGACAGACATTTGCAATAGAGCTCAAAAACAACAATGACCATTCATTCTTTTTGTTTTTAATTGTCAGCTACTAGCTTCTAATTCCATAAAGCAAAATGGCTGCTTTGAGTACGGGGCAGCAACAGTACACACTACAGAGAACATGCTGGACACTGACACTCAAAGTCAAATGAAGCACACGTGAAGTTATACTGAGTGATATCTGAGAAAACGCTAAATCACCTCCAGGGAAAACCTCACCAATAATTCTCTCCATTGCTTTACACAGGCTGTTATGGCTGTGTTTATATGTCTCCCTGAAGCCTCAAGAGGTCAGAGGTGGGGCTTTTTCAGAATTGGCTGGGTCTAGAGTGTGAAATTGATTCATGGTGCAATGCTAGGCTTGAGGGCACTAGGATTAAGGGTGGGAATGCTACTCACCATAAGTAGTCTGCTTAAAATACAGGGGCAGAAAGACACTGTGAAGATCCCTTGTTGCTTTGCAACCTTCTGCCTGCCATAAGCTGCCTGTCCCCTGTGAAGCACCCATTGAGCTATCCTGACTTGGAGCCAGCCAAATGTGGAATGAGCCTGTACAAACTGTGAGCTAAATAAACTTTCCCTCACTTATCTTTGAGTGCCATAAATTTTTTTTTCTGTAATGAGGAAAGTAACTAAGACACAAACATAGGCTGAGAGCTACTCAGATAACTGTACTTCTTTTTTCACTTACCAGATGAAAGTGTAGACAGGGAAGCATAAATTAAAACTATGTACATTAAAAAGAAGCAATGAATGGTGTGTGCTGTAATCCTGACTACTTGAGAAGCTAAGGCAAAAGGATCACAAGTTCTAGGCTAGCCTAGCCAAATTTGCAAAACTGTCTCACAATAAAAAATAGAAAGGCTTGAAGACGTAACTCAGTAGTACAGCGCCTCAGGATATGATTGTCAGTACTGCACACACAAAAAAGTATGTATGTCTTCACATGGAAAATACTCATAGTTTATTATTGAAAGAAAAGAATAAGATAAGCAGCAAAAAAAATAGGGTATTATCTTGATTATAGAACTGAACAAACTATGGAACCTGTATACACATAAGTTTCTATATTTGTAAATTCATAGAAAAAAAGTCTAGAAAATATACACTACACTGATGACAAAGGTTTTCCCCAGGGTAAGATGGAACTAACAGTTCTCCACTGCTTGCATGTTTTATAATAAGTGTACTATTTTCAAAACTACAACTATTAAATATGTAAAGTAGCTGGCAATCGGAAGGTAATGAGTGCCAAAGATTCTTTTTATAAATATTATTTTAACAAAGATCAATTCTTTCTGAAAGATACCCTGGCTTAGTACTACTACATACTGTATAAAAGACTTCTGAAAAACCATTTCTGTCCAGAAACCATTTCTGCAACTGGAACTCCAGAAAAACCTGAAAACTTTAGGAAAAACTACCTCAAAATGATTCCCTACCCGCTCCAAAACATGCTATCCTCTTAAAAATGAAACAGGATTCAGCAATATCTTTTTTTTAGTGGAGTTTCAGTGGTAGGCCTGTACACCTGCTGAGTTAGTCAAAACCATCTGTGTTAATACCAGAAAAAAAACTGTGGACACTCTGATATTCTTTCATTTCTTTCCATGTACATATACAAATGTATGCTTGCATGTTAAACTGGAATTTGCCCTTTTTGTTTTAATACTGCATTTTGAAAGTATAATTTTTTATCAAATATATTTTTTAAAGTTTTTTGAGATAGATTTGCTATGTAATCCTGGCTGGCCTTGAACTCATAATGTAGCCCAAAATAATCCCCCAGCCTCAGCCTTCCTAGTACTAGGATTATAGGGTACACTATCACACCATCTGGAAATTAATGAATACCTAACAGCCTACAACAACAACAAATATATCATCATTTAAGATTCATATTACAAGGTCATTTAGGTTGTTTCCAAATTTTCACTGTTAGAATAATGAAATGTAATAATTACTTTTTATAAGTTTTAAACTATAAAATTAGAATTAGCAGTTGGTAAACTTTATCTAACTTTTAAAATGTGGTATTTCTCTTATTGATTTACTGACTTATAATACTATATTAGATTTAAAAAATTAGTTTTTAACACTTTCTGGGTTTATTTCCAGCAGGTAAGCAACTGAATACAGTTTCACTAATACTCAGAGTTCATACTTTTATTTTAAGCTATTATACTTTTCTTACTTTTACCTTTTAAAATTATTCTTCATTAATTTTGGAATAGTTTTATAATGACATTCTCCCCAGCCCAGAGAAATATCTCGTGGAATCTGGTTGAACAAGATTATAACCTTACTACAGAAAATGCTCAGGGGCCAGGGACTTAGCTCAGAGCTTCCAGTACATGCCTTGCAAGTGCAAAGTAAGGGGTAACCACATACAACAGTGCTGGGCATGGTGACTCACGCCCACCAGCAATCAGTGCCAGGTATGGTGGCTCACACCTGTAAATCCCAGTACTTGGGAGGCAGAGGCAGGAGGATTGCTGAGTTCAAGGCTGAGTTCAGGACCAACCTGAACTACAAAGCAAGATCCTGTCTCAAAAAATAAAAAAGAAAAAAATTGAAAAAGAAAGAGCTCAGCCAAGTGCTGATAACACACACCTGTAATCCCCGCATTCAGAAGGCTGAGGCAGGTAGACTGTCAGTCTGAGGCCAGCCTCAGCTAGACAATGGGTTCAAGACCAACCTGAACTACATAGTAAGATGCTGTGTCAAAAAGTTAAAAATAAAAAAGGCTAGAAAGAACACTTAAAAATAAGCAAGGCTTACTTTTTAAGATTCTGAACATTACGTATGCTTTTCTAGCAGTTTATTGCCTTTTTAAAAAAATTCTTTAATGGAATTTTTAATTTTTTATAATTTAAAATATATAAATCTAAAGAGCTTTCCTTTCCGTTGCTTAATGTTTGTCATTATTATAAGGCTCTACTTCATATAAAGTTCATATTCAATCTTGATGATATTTTGTCCTAATACAGTTATGGTTTCATTTTTAAAACATTCAGTTTTTAAGTTTTAAATTTTTATTAGTATACATTTGATACTGTACATAATGAAAAAGATGTGAAGGGGATCAAAAAAATTTTAAACAAATTATTTATTGTTTGTTCAAATGTTTTCATAAATACACCATCTTTAACAATTAATTCAATGTTATCTTATTAACTAAATTGTCACATATATTTGATTCTATTTCTAGTTTATTTAATTTGATTATGTCCCTAAAACATCAAACCACTTAAATTATTATACCTTTAAAATAAAACTGTGAATAGGCAATAGAGGGTGTCATCCTTCAGTAGCGTATTGAGGTTCCTCTACATTTAGTTTTAGATGTACCCCCAAGAAGGTTTAAATTGTGTTCTTACAGAATAAAGGAATAATCAAAATAAAATTTCTATTATATTAAGGATTTCCAGCTTCTACTAGATTATGTGTAGAAGAGTTTAACAAATGTGTTTTAAACTTACTCCAGTTGCTATGCGAATACTCCCTGTTGGAGGTCGCAATCCAGAAGGAGGCCTTCCTGCCAGTCCAATTCCACCCCGTGAAACAGGGCGGGATGTAGATTTGTGATTACTGGCCATTGTCCGCGCACTTAAATCACTGCAAAGAGTAAATAATACAATGCTCCTTAGATATCTTTTACAGTAAAACATAAGTGGTCCATCATACCCTTCTCCAAATATTTAATTCATGATAAGTTTTCTTTCAAATAGCCATTCCAGGTACCATTACAAGACTAAGCCAACTTTAATTTTGTTCATATTTGACACAGGATTACAACATTCCTTTCTCATCTATGAGCTTCCCAAAACACAAACCTCTCTAAGTGTCTCTCCCTGACGTTTCCAATCACCATTTCTATCTAACCTCTGTTCCTGCCACCCTCAGCAAATGATTTAATTTCCTAATCTAAGAAAATTAGGACATATATTCCATCACCTTCGGAGCACAAAATTTACATTCATCCAATCCTCCAATCTCAGTGGTCATCCCGTCTGTCATTCAAGATATATCTCTATTCTTATTTGCCCTCTTGATCCTTTTACCTTTTACCTACTCTATCCTCTTCTTCTACTTTCAAGCATTACTCCACTCCTGCTGATATATTTAAAGTTTCTTCTTTCTTTCAGCCTGTACCACACTTAACTTCATTTCTTAACCACACAAATGAGTTTCTTCATCCTGCAACTCCTCTAATAACCACCTCTAAGTCAGTCTCAAATATTTTCTCCCCCAAACTGGGGAAAAGGGAGACAACATACTCAGCCACTCAAACTTAAGAGTGGACTATTTTCATGAACTCCTAGATTCCCACAATTCCATTCTAACAACCTCTGTTAATATCACCAGGGATGTAGATGTCCCTTGTTCAGGTGATCGCCTTTGACGAAATCACGTCTGTAACACTTGCTTCTTTGTTTTCTCCTCTGTCAGTCTCTCTGAACTTGTTCTTCCTGCCCTTAAACAGCAGTATCCCCCAGGTCCTATCCGTACTCCACTTTTCTTTCTTCTCTCTAAGCTCTCCTAAGACCACCTCAGGCACACTCATGATTTTAACAACTCATACATTCACAATTCCATTTCTCCAGCCATAACACACTCAGTACCTTATGGTGTTTATATCCAAATATAATTACCTAACATCCCAGACATTGTCTAAATATTTCAAAATAAACATATGTAAATCTAACCTTAGTATCATCTCCTAAAATTCGTTCTTCTTCATCTCTCACGCACATAAGCAAGAAATTTCGTCCTTGATTTCTCCTCTTTTTGCTTTCCCGCAGCAAGTAACTTGATCCTATTGATTGTATTCCTGAATGTTTAACAGATACCTTCTTCTTTTCTTTCCCTAAAGCACAAGCCAGTTCAGGGTCTCACTGACTCAAACAGATTACCTCAGCCTAATTAGCGCCCTTGCCTAACATGCATCTCACTTATTAGCTGAGACTCTAGGAATCCTCCACTCCATAACCATCTACCTGAACCTTCTTTTTCCAAAAGCTAATACAACAAATCCTTTGTTTCCACTGCATTGCTTTTCAGGTAACTTTCAGAAAATGTATAATATACTTCCACCTGATTCTCTTTGCTACTGGTTTACTACAGTGGAAAAGGCTTAATATAGCATCACTCCCAGCAGGGGTCCAAAAATAAAGGAGAGAAGCACTAGGAAACTCTGGGGTTATTCCACCAAACACCACACACAACTACGGGGGAGAGGGATTATTAACATAGGTCCATCCTTTAGTTCCAGCAAGATCAGCGTTACAGACTCTACCTTGGGCAGTCACCAGCTGACACATCACTTAATCCTTCTGGATGTGTTTCCTGTCTCTAAAACAGGTGTACGGCTAGGAACCCTACCTTGTGGAGTTGTGAACATTATACGTTATATGAAAAAAAATATGGCTAATTATTATTATTAGCATTTCCCTCCCTAACCTAACCACTCTCACTTGTGTTTAGTGGCAAGTCGTTAAGTTCTCTCTGTGACCAACAGGCACATATCCACCACAGTACTCAGCGAAATCCTTCAGCGCACACTGGCTTTGCCGAGACTCTAGGCTGCTTCTCCGTGGACTTGGCGTGGAGAGCTCCTCAGGAGAAGGACAGCGATCTCCGCACACCTTTCCCCAAAGAGAAAGGAGAAATTCCCTGGCCAGTAACAGCTCGACGCTAACAGCTCTGGATAGAATAATTCGATTTTGTTTTGTTTGGAACAATCGGGGTCGCCTAAGAGGGGTAAATATTCAAGAAGGGAGGGAGAGGGACGTGACCGAGGGTTTCTCACCTCCACCAGCGCAGGAGGGCGGCCGCAGGGCTCTGAAGCGCTCGGACCCGTTTCTGGGGTCGCCACCCCTGAACCCACAAGCACGCGTTTGCCTACTCGCAGCTCCAGGCTCTCTCAGGACCAGCTTTCCAGGGCCCTCAGGCCTAACTGCGAGCGTCCGTGCGCCTCTGCGTATCCTGGCAACGAGGGCGGGGCTTTAAAAGGTCCCTCTTCCTGATTGGCCAATCCTCAGCTTCTCATACCAGTAGCAACAAACAGAGAGAGAGAGAGAGAGAGAGAGAGAGAGAGAGATCAAAGTGCTATCGCGATGTTTGAGAACTAACTTCTATGGGGCTCTAGCCCCCAATTTCTCAATTATTTTTTCTGAAAGTGGAAAACAGCAAATTAACTAGAAAACAAAAGAAACCATTGTACCTGAACGCCGTGATGAGACAGAGTTTTACAATGTGGTCCCGGCTGGTCTCGAACTCGCTGTCCTGGCACCCCAATCTCAGTGCTAAAATAACTGACCTGTGGCACCACGCCCAGCTCCGTAGTCATGGTTTCTGAACTGCGGTTACATCGCTAAATAACTGCTTGGCTGCTGCCATGCAACGGGTTATATAAGACTATTTTGAAGTTACTAAGGTAGTGCACTACAATTTTTTTACTCTTAATTTGTCTTAGTTTTTCCTACTGTTATTACATAACGCAGACATTACTATCGATGTGATTTTATCAGTATCTGTTCTGACTGGAAGCTTGATGTCTTGAAGTGTCCCTTCACGAGAGTTCTTTGATCTAAGTGTGCATGGCTATGAATTAGATGAAAAGTATTTTTTTATAAATTCAAATCTTTTTTGGTACATTATGAATACATATCATCATCGCATCCAACACTGAGAGTTTGTCCCAGAATATGACATGACTTCTCATTTTTCCCCCTTCCTCCACCCATCTGGAAACGCCCTACCCTCCATATACATAAGCTTTGTTTCCTTTTTTTGTTGCTATCACATTCTTTTTCTCTTCGTTATTTACTCCTACACCTTCTTTCCTTTTAAATATTTTATATTTCACAATATCAACTATATATACTAGAACTCATTTACATCTTCCTTTTCTCATACCACAGAAAAGGTACAATATTTAAACATCTGTGACTATTTATTTCACCTATGAGGATGTCCTGAAGGTACATCCATTTGAGTATGAATGACTCAATCTTATCATTTTTAATGGCAGAATAATACTCCATTCTATACAAGAACCACATCTTTATCCAGTCTCCAGTTGATGGACATTTTGGTTATTTCCAAGATTTAGTTATCACAAATTGAACTGCTATAAACATGAGTGCACATATTTCACTGTGATATGAATCGTTTAATTCTTTTGTGTATATATTTAGCAGAGCAATGGCTGAGTCAAATGGAATCTCCAATCCTAGCTTTTATTTTTATAAAAATTGTCTTTGAAAACATTAGAAACTATCTGCAATCACTGCTTTGTACAAAAATAATTTAGAAGCTACTTCACTTCAGACCTCACTTTTCAAAATAACATTTGCTTTGTTTTCTTCTAGCTTTCATACATAGAGCAAGTGAATTGCACACAAATGGATATTGCAATATTATTTTTCCCATTATCTCCAAATTATATCTATATTATCCACACCCAGATTTATTCTCATACATGGCAGGAGTTTAAAGTCAGGGCAATACAAAGTGCAGTAACATCATGTGGCTCCATTTTCCCTTAACATTTGTAAAACATTCTCATGTGATCATTGCATTTGAGCCCGACTCCTTTGCAGTACTCATTGGTTGTCCTTTTGCTCACTTTGGAGCTAACCAGTTTTGACAGGGTTCTTCCCTTACTCCTGCATCCTATACAAATGAAAGTGATTGACACTGGCTTTCCTACTCTTCCTTACTTCTGAGGCATGAGCATACTGTTTGCTAGACCAGTCAATCCAATCCGATATACACACTCCAAAGGTGAGTGAGCACCAGGAGCAGGCCTTCATGAAGTCTTTTCCAAAAAGGCCATAGCCTCAGTCACTACACCCCGCTTCTAAGACTGCAAAGGTCTATCAGCAGTGATCAAGGGGCAGCTTAGTGCAAGGTGCAGTGCTTGTGTTCAGAGGCTTTATTGGGAGCAGAGCTCTAGCCTATTTTTCTGTCTCTCAGAAAAGTACCTCTGTGAGGTACTTGGCGACTTTTAGTAAATTTCTTAAACCACCTATTGATGGGTTCTATTGCTTGCAATTAAGAACTAACAGATCCAATAGTTGAAATTAGCAGGACAGACATTATTGTGCCAGTTTGAAAGAGATTACATAATTTGCTTAAAATCACTTAAGTAAAAAGCAGTGTCTCTCTTCCCATCATCTTTTCATAATGAAAAAAGTACAGAAGAGGAAAACATCTCACTTCTTAGCTTCTTCTAAGTAAGCATCACCTTACTTAACACAACCAATGTGTATTGGATTCTACTGTTTTTGTTTCACTTTAGTTTTGTGGTTCTAGGGATTAAATCGCAGGACTCATACATGCTAGCTAGGCAAGTACGGTACCACCACAAGCCTCTGCATCTGTCGTTTCTAAGATACAGGGACTTGCCAGACATTGTGGCACACACTTGTAATCCCTGTATTACAGACACTGAAGTGGGAGGATTCCAAGTTCAAGCCTAGCCTAGGCAACTTGGCAATGCTCAATCTCAAAACAGAAAGGGCTGAGGATGTAATGAATGAGAAAGCTCTGGATTCAATCCCAAATGCCACAGAATGTACAATGATAATAACAATAATAATAAAGGAGGGCTCACAGGAGCCTGGCAAGAGTTGTTAAGGAGAATCTTAGTCGGTGTTTATTATTCATGACTTCTCTCCTTGAGAGAAGAATCATCTTTATTTTATTTCCTAAGTGCTTGTGGCAGTGAGTTTCACAGTAAACACACATTAAATGAACTGGCTTGAGGACTGCAGTGAAATCAGAGGAACTCAGCCAAAGTGCAGCTACTGAGACTTGAAAAGGTGCCACATAGCTTCAAAATTAAAAGGATGTTCAAGCTGGACATGGTGGCTCATGCCCATAGTCTCAGCACTCCAGAGGCAGAGGCAGGAGGATTACTGTGAGTTCGAGGCTGGCCTGGGATACATAGTGAGTTCAGGGTCAGCCTGAATTACAAAGTGAGACCCTGTCTCAAAGAAGAGAGAGAGAGAGAGAGAGAGGTTTTCAGAATCCAAGCCTCAGCATCACCTTCTTTTAGACTTACTTTAACCCTGCTATTCAACTTTTTTTTTTCCTTTTCTGTGATTCCTTTTCTGTGTTATCTATTTATGTATTGCAGTGCATGAACCTGACCTACAGGATAATAAAGATGAAAAATAAAGAGACACAGAAGCAAGTTAAAATCTGGGGGGGGGCAGGCAGTATATGTCTCCCTTTGATATAGAGCCCCAAGTGCCTGGGGCAACTTGACTTTATTCACTTAGACATGGACATGAGCCATTAAGAGCTCCAGCCTGCATGGCACTTGTCCAGGGAAACAACCTCACTTCGGGTGTTTGTAACTTTCCCTGCTGCGTGTTAGCATGTTTCCATGTGCTCTTTCTCCTCGGTGTTCACCAAGGAGGACAATTAGGCCTCGTTCTTCCCATCTCCACATTGCAGTGCTGCAAATTGACCCCAGGGCCTCATGCATGCTACTTTACTTTACACTACCCTCAGCTACACCCCCAGCCTGCACTGCTACCTTCTTAGGATCTCTGTAGCCTCATAATATGCATATAATACTTTCTCCCTGTGAATCTTCTGGCTTCTTCTTTCCATTGCCAACTTATCTTTCCATATTAAAAAAACTTTCAGTAGAGGTCAACCAGATTCAACCATATACTTACAGGCTACAGGGCCTATCAGTCATTTGAATATCTCTAGATAGGAAGACCTGACCAAGAGAAGATTATTTATTACATGAACTGGAACAGAAAATTAGAAACACTGATGGGAGCATCTCTGGAAAGAAAATGGCTATTAAAATTCAAATGTACATGTCCACTGAACCAGAAATTACACCAGAGGAATTCGGCATACAGTATATTCATACTGGAAAAAGCCCAATATATTCATATTTAATACATATGATCATAACCATAGTTGTTCATTTGCTATAGAAAAAAATTAGGAAAAATCTAAAGACTGATAGAAGAATATCACAGCCATAAAATCACAGAACTTAGCTATTATAAATAAGAATGCTGGGCTGGGAATTTAGCTCAAGTGGTACCATTCCTACCTTGGAAGCACAAGGACCCAAGTTTGATCCCCCCACAAAAAAAAAAGGATGCTAAGGGGCTAAGGATGTAGCTCAGTGATAGAACAATGCTTCTCCAGTAGGCATAAGGTCCTGGGTTTTATCCCTAGTTGTAGATGGGGTAGAGGGGAAGGATGTTCTTATGGGGATAAACTTAGAAGGCCAGAGTTAACATAAAAACTATTTTAAACATCAGATTCACCAGATGAGGGGAAAAATGTCTTCTCAGAGCTTTCCTCACCATTTTTTTTTTAGTTTTTTTGAGACAGGGTCTCACTTTGTCCTAAATTCAGCTCAAACTCAGCAATCATCCTGCCTCTACCTCTTGTGAGCCACCACACCCTGCATTGTGGTATATGGTTCTGATTGCTGGTGGACGTGAGTCACCATGCCTGGCATTATTAAATGTGGGTACTGGGGACCAGAACCTCAAGCACTGGAACCACTGAGCTAAATCCCAGGTCAGAACTTTGCTGATATTAAAAGCAGCAATTTCTAGGCAACAAGCCTATTATAAATCTTGATTGGTCACCCTGGAAAAAATAGAAAGACAGTTATCTTGTATAGAGAAGCATTATTCTCCTGAAATTCCATGTCTTCCCTAAAGAAAACTATTTAAATTTTTGATAAAAATCATTTCTCTCTCTCTCTCTTTCTCTCTCTCTCTCTCACACACACACACACACACACACACACACACACACACACACACACACACTGCTCTAGTTTCCCTAGTAAGTTGGGTTTATAAGCCTTTAACCACTTGATGAGTCAGCTCTTTTTTTATGCTCTCATATGCACACAAATTTTTGTGAAGAAGCCACCCTGGTATATTTTGGTCAGTGCTATACCTTCTTTAGTTCAAACCTCAAATCCTTTCCCTATCGCTTCATTCTGAATTGTGCTTTGCCTGCAATGTCATACTTTTTGGCCAGGTTTTCAATTTTTTTAATCACTTTGTCAAAGGCCTCCACATATGGTATCTGTGAGAAGAACTCTTGAGCTCATTAATTAAAGGCAGCCTGGGAGTAAAAACAAACAAACAAAAAATAAAATGAAATCCTTTCAGACATGTTTACGCTGTGTTGCCCAGGTTCGCTTCCAATGTCTTGCCTCAATAAACCCTTCTGTCTCAGCATCTTTGGATTGCAAGTGTATACCACAGTTTTTGCCACAAAAAATCTTAAAATTTGAGTAGTTATTCATGAATTGGGCAGAGCCAAACAACATGCGGTTTAGGTACCATTTAAGAGGCATGAGGAGAAACTTTTGAAAGGCATTCTAGGAGCAAGACTAAAATATATTTGCTAGTTAAAATTTCATATTACTTTTGCTTTCAAACTAGTCTATGTCTGATTTCCTTCTTACATGTGGCTAAGAACACACGTAAAAAGTCTCCAAGGGCAGTTTGGCAGGTCTGATTTGTTAAGTGTAAGTTTCCATTTACTATTGAGTTGGACTTCAAGAGGGGGAGCCATCTTGATGGCTTTTCTTCTCTCCTCCTCTCCCACCTCCCTCTCCTGTTTCTCCTTTGGCTTTTTCTTCTTCCTCTTCCTCCCTTAAGATAATGTCCTACTATGTTATCAAGGTTGTCTTCAAACATGGATTTTCCTGCCTCAGCCTATCTAGTGCTGGGATTATAAGCATGCACCACGACACACAGCTTAATTTTTTTTTTAAAGGAAAATTATGAGTGAAGTAGGGATAACACTACCTATCTTTCAGGGTCAATGTAAAGCCTCAAAGAGAGACTGTGAAAATTTCTCTGTAAGTGAAATAAGTACTCTATAAAGTGGGAAAACATTCACTGAGGACCTATTATAGAAAAAGCAGTAAACTAGATGTTGACTCAAGAAGAATGAAAGGTTCTGAATGAAAATTTAGTCTGGTAGAAAAAAATATATGAATGTGTTAGTATGCAGCAAATACTGTATTGGGAATAGATTAAAACTGTGTTGGTCTCACAGGAACTTGAAGAGTACAAATGATAAGTTGGTGCTGAAATATGACAGAAAGTGTTAAAGGAAGGGGGGACTTGAGAGAGCTCAACAACCATGCCACATGCCAGGATATCTGTCAAGAGATTTTATTAAAGGTGAGTGGCTCCCACAGTAGGAGGCTTGGGGAAAAGAAAACAAAAGAAGAAAAAGAAAGAAAGGGAGCGAGAGACAGTGATAGAAGTGAGAGAGACAGAGGGAGAGAGAGACAGAGACAGAGAGAGACAGAGATTGGGGAGGGGGAGCGTGCAGGAGAGTGGTCTTATATAGATCCAAGTTAGGAGTTCTCACATTCAGAGTTGGGTTGAGGTAGCTTAACCTATCGGAAGCTATGTTGTTTTTTAAGGTTTGCACCTTGCAGGAGGTTCAGTTCTGTTTACTTTTACCTGACATGAATTACAGGAAAGAGAAGTTCATGGGCATGAGGAGGGGGCGTGGGGGTAGAAGCCCTGGTGGATCTTTTTACAATGTAGGGTAACTTTCTAACAGAAAGCACTATAGATTTCTAAAAAGAGAAAAATCATATTCAAAGTGCATAGAAACATGAACAGCATGATGTATTCATGGAAATATGGCTGAAGTAAGGGAGGTACCAAAAACAGAGGAATCTAGTAATATAGATTAAGGAAATGTGAAAGGCCTCGTACACTGATGTATTTCAAGAATGGAAAACTATCAGAGGTTATTGGACAAAAGACTAACATATCTATTTTTTAGAAATATAATCTGTCTGGACATGATCCTGTTACAGAATTTTAAGAGACAGAAGAGATGAATGGGAATCAGAAGGATTCATCAAGTGTACCTGGACTCCTGTCTAAAAGACTAAGTGCTAGACAAAGAGACCTTTTGTTTTTATACGTGTTTTGAAGGTGTGTGCGTGTGAGGGTCTTCTTAGTGATGTAACAACTGAGTTTACCAGCACAAGACAAGGGCAGACATAGCAGCTTTGTAACTTAGCCTTGAAAGTAGACAGAGCCTTGTGAATCTTTTTTATTTATTTATTTATTTTTGAGACAGGGTCTCACTTTGTAGTTCAGGCTGGCCTTGAACTCAGCCTCCAACTCACATCACAGCAATCCTCCTGCCTCTGCCTCCTGAGTGCTGGGATTAGAGGCCTGAGCCACCACATCTGGCACTGTGGTACGTGGTACTGATTCCTGCTGGGTGTGAGTCTCCACACCCAGTATTGTTTGTGGTTACTGGGGGATCGAACCCGGGCCTTTGTGCTTGGAAGATAGGCGCCAGAACCACTGAGCTAAATCCCTGGCCCAAGCCTTGGGAATCTCATGAGAACAAGATGACATAAACTTAGTTTATAGGGCATAGTTGCTAAATTTATCTCTACCAGAACAAGGAGTTACAGCTGTGAGAGAAGGATGGCCCAACAGTGGGAAGAACTTGTTTAAATCCGGCTTTAATCCATACTTGCAATCCCAGTGTTCTCGGGAGGTGAGGCAGAAAAATTAAAAGTTCAAGACCAGTGTTGACAATTTAGTGATCAGCAAGAACCTGCCTCAAAAGAATAAAATTAGAAAGGATGAGGATATACACAGTGTGAAGTTCCTGGGATCAATATCCAGTAAAACACACACACACACACACACACACACACACACGTGTACGCACGCACGCACGCACGCACTCACGCACATGCCTATGTTAATGTGTAGTCTTGGATAGAGACCAGACCTGGACAAGGAATTTACAATTACTACATTCCTGGGGGGGAGGGTGGATCTAGATATTGCCTCCCCATAGACTTATTCAGGAGAATGAGGCCTAATCAGTCACTTTTCCAGTTCTGCTGATATCCTCGACCTTTGGTAACAGTGTCCCTTCTTGTGAGTTTCCCATGAGCCTGCCCTGTCTATCTGCCTGCCATATGTCTAACTAGCTTTTCTACCTATAATAGTATTTTAACACTGAGGTGTTGTATAACAAAGACTAGCCACATCATCGGGATTGGCTAACAATATGTATTCTCATCTATACCCTAGTCCTACTTTATGAACATATGCGAAAGTAGGCCAAATTCGTAACTGAGTATAGTATTTATTTGTTAAATACGATGGTCAAGAGCAAAAAGATTGGGATAACTTGAAGTTCTCAGTTTAACTTCAAGTTCTCTAGTTTTAACTTATCACTACGTTTGGCCTGGAAAATATCTTAGGAACTCTGTAAAAAATGTTTAAAGAAAACGAAGTAAACAGTCGCAGCAGAAAACATATAACATTTTACTCAACGGCTCCACTGAGAGTAACAAGGATATCCCGATTTGAAATATCCGTTTTCGGCGCCCCGGCACTCACATCCACTGGCATGCAGCATTGTGGGATTTGTAGTCCCAACCTGCGACCCGGAAATAAAGTGTTAGGCCTTGGCTCAGAAGGGATGTAATTAGAGAAGGATCTTGAGTGCCGCAACGAATCTAAGGACCTGAGACTTTTACTTCCTTTTCTTGGAGTGCACAGCGCAGGAGGGTGGCGAACCTCGGCCTCGCGCCGGGCTCCGCAGTCGCGACGCACACAGACTACGTCATGGTGGTCCGAAGCCAATGACAAATTCCGGTGCGCCTGTGAGGGTTGCTGTGTCACTCAGTTTGCTCGGCGCGCCCCCGCTTCGCCGCCCTTCCGCACCGCCTCTCAGGCCCTTCCGGTCTGCTGTAGCCCCTCGGTCGCACGCCCCTCTTGGGCTGCAACCTAGCATACGGCGTCTCGGCTTTGGGGACAGATTTTCGCGCTGCGCCGGGTTCCCGGGAGCTCGAACGACTCTGGCCATGGCGAGTAGCGGCGCCAGGTACCGGCTGAGCTGCTCGCTCCCTGGCCACGAGCTGGACGTGCGGGGTCTGGTGTGCTGCCTCTACCCGCCCGGGGCCTTTGTGTCCGTATCCCGAGACCGCACCACCCGCCTCTGGGCCCCGGACAGGTGAGCCCCGTGACTCGGGCTGCTCTTAATTTGTGTTGCAGGCTTTCGCGTTGGAAGAGATCCTTTTCTACCCTTTCCGCTGCTTTCTGCTGTCATTCGACTCCTGGTCAGTTCTCTAGGTCGTGGCACTCCGGGCCTACAGTGTAGGAGTAAGAACTCTTAAGTGTGGACCAAGTAACCGGGTTAGGAGACCGAAAACCTGCCTTCCTGTTGCCTACTAACGACTGGGTGGCCTTATATGAGCCTGTAACTTTTGGAGAGTGGAAGGGAAACCTTTGGGGGTTTCAGTTTGGAAGGAAAAAGTTTGTTTTACAGTTAAAATTTTATTAATAGTCTTGTGGAACCTTCTAGGTAAAGTAATGGAAAAGCGTTTGGAATGTCTTTTTCCCTCTGGAAGTTGCACTGTACTTCTCTCAAGTTTAATTTGTGAAGACCTTAGTTCTTAAGTATTTTGTATTACAGAAAATTGCATTGAATGTCATCCAGGGCAGCTGGTACATAACACATCTTACTTTTCAGTTGTCCTTCCCATGCTCTCCCTCTTGCCTCGGTCCATCTTTTAGTCCCCCTATTTGCAAAAGTTCTATCTCTCTGTTTGCTGTTATTTGTTTTTTACATTTTGCTCATAAGGTTATTTATACTTTAGGGTTCTCTTACATGAAGCTTGCAAGTCTGATTTATTTTGCTTAACCTTGTGGTCTCAAGGCCCAAAGGCGCATCCATTTTCTTACACATCACTCCTTTGTGGCAAAATAATATTCCATTGTGTATAAGCACCGCATTTTAATTAATTAATTAATTTATTTTTGAGACAGGGTCTTACTTTTGTAGTTCAGGCTGGCCCTGAGCTCAGCCTCAAAGTCACAACAATCCTCCTGGCCGCTGTCTCCCAAGTGCTGGGATTACAGGCATAAGCAACCTTGCCTGGCACTGTGTTATGTGGTACTGACTGCTAGTGGGTGTGAGTCACCACACCCAGCATTGTATGTGGTTAACCGGGTTCTGTCTGCATAACCATCTAAAATTTAATAGATTCTAAATGAGAGTAAACAAAGCAAAAACAATTTGAGTAAACAGGTTCAGAAAGCATCAGTTCTAATATGAAGGTTCTTACAAAGGTCCATGCCCACCCTTATAGGAATTTAATGAAGGAGTTCTTGGACCTAGCCTGGGCAAGAGAATATTTTAAGAAGGATTCTAGGTCAGCGATAAGTCCAGATTCTGAGAAGATGGATTGTTTACAGAATTAGATAAGGAGGGCACTAGCAAGAGTGCATCTTTCCCTCCACTAGAATGGGAGAAAGTGTAATAATAACGGCTTTTTTACAGAAGAAATAAGAGGCCATTTCCTGTGAGGGACATAGCGGTAGTCTTGTCCTGTAGTCAGGCAAACTTAAAGGGAGATTGTAAATCTATGTCACTCAGGGAGAGTGTGACCATGGGCCCAGCAAAGAAGGTATGGTCCCAGAAAATCAGTCACCTGTGCACAGAGCAGGGTCTGAAATAGTGTGATTGTATGGGGAAACAAGTAATGTTTCACATAATGAGAGTGAAAAGAGCAATGTTAGTGTCTTATTGAATACAGACCCCAAACACTGGTACCTATAACCTCAGATATAATTCGTTGCTATTGTTTAGTTTTAATAAGGGGTTTTATCCATGTTCCTGAATAGATACAGTGTTTCTCCACCAAAAGAAGGAGTGAGCAAAGTTGAGATACTTGAAATGCCCATCACTCTGTTCTCTTTCAGGTTCCCAGTGATGTCCCCCAACTTTTTTTTTATTATAGTCTCAGACATATTGGAAGAAGACATTACAGTGCCTATCTCATAAGTGCACCCCACCCAGTATGGTTCCCGGTGTTTTCAAGGTTAAAGAAGCAAGCAATAAGAAGGTTTAAGAAGTAAAGAAATAATCTATATTGTAAGCTGATAATTTTTCCAGAGGGAGTGTTTTTCCAATTGGGGAAATTGAGGCTAAGGTGTAACTCTGAGGGTAGGAGAACCAAGCAGTGCTGTAAAAGAAGGTCATAAAGGTGTTTTTTCAGGATCTGGAGATCAAGAGTTTTTCACTTTTTGAGGGAGCCAGGGGTTGAATTTATGACCCTATGCTTGCGAGGCAGGTGCTGGAACCACTGAGCTAAGTCCCCAGCCCCAGAAAAGTTTTTCAAGAATGCCATCTAGAGGGGTAATGAGAGCTTCCCATTTTTCTGATAAATATCAAAAGGAAAGATGTTCCTTGATTTCTCTAAACAAATAACTCTCCAGCCAAGGAATCCCTTGGACACCAGTAAAATCCTCATTGCTACTGGTTATGAAGTAGAATCAAGAGGGGCTGAGGCTGCTGGATTAATTGCTCTGACTGGTGTGCCCTTTGGTCTCTTTTGTGTCTCTAAAGCTCTTCGGTTGTTACCAAAAGTTAGACTTCTTTACCCAAAGAAGTTAAAATAGTTCTGTATGTGAAATGAAGATTTAACTGTTAGACCCTCTGTTGTTTGCTAAAGTAGGGCAGAGTTCCAGCAGCCCTGAAGCTGGGTGAAGCTGTTTTATCATTCTTTGAGAGCCATATTTGCCAGCAAACCAGAACTCAAAGCAGAAATTTTAACTAGACGCAGGTGGTTGTCTGTCTGTGAGGCTGTTTCCAGCATGTGCCTCTTTGTCTCCATCTAAGAAGAGAGAAAATTACGGTCAGCTATGGTTCCCACTGTCTTGCATCCTCTACACAAGGGAAAATAAAGGACCATTGCTGACTGTCCGACCAGAGAGTGGAGCTTGAGTCCTAGGTGGAGTGATTGATGATTTAAGAGTCAGTGTTATAGCTCCTCAGTTACCTCTGCATAACAAGAAGGTTTAGAAAGAACAGTCTAGGCTCAACCAAACCAAAGAACAAAAACTTAAAGTAACCAAATGTATCTATTTCTTTCCCTAAACTCCATTCTTCATAAACTTTTCTTGACATAATTTGAAACTCCCAGTTTTGCTACTCTTTCCTTTTTCCATCTTAGTAAGGCAAAACCTTATACAAATATCTCCTACTAGAAATGTATCTTCATACTTAAACTTTCTTTGTATTTCTTTCTCTATCTTTATCGTTTTCTTTAACAAGCCTAGTAGTTTCTTGGATTTTACAGTGTCTTTAGTACATATTTTTTTCACTTGGTCTGAGTGAGTTTATAGATGCTTATGTTTCCAATTAGGACTGGCCGTCCAATAGACCTCCAAATGAACTTCCATAAGATCATTATCTTAGCCCAAGCAGAAGCTTCACAAGTTAACTGTGTAATTACAGTTTAGTTAACAGTTATCCCAGGGCACAAAAAACATACCAACTCAAATTGAAAGATAAAAGTAAACTTATCAATCAGCCAAGAGTTGCCTCAATGAGCTGTTTATTTATTGTTTTTTCCTAAATGTTTGCAGCACACAGTGATGCTTCAGTGGGCTCTTGTTAATTCAGTGAAGGTTGCTAGGAAGGCTTGGTCCCTTCCTTGGTTCCTAGAAAGGAGTTAACCCCAATATTATTATCCATTAAGAATTGTTCAAGACTTTTTTCTGCTCAACTTTAGAAGTAAAAGTTACAGCCTTTGCCTGAAAGTACCATTCTATCTGACGTTTTTTAGGGGATACTTGGGGATCAAACTCTGAACCTTGCACTTATGAGGTAGGCACTGGAATCATTGAGTTTAATCCTCACTGTCTTATCTGACATTTTGGAAGCTAGGAGAGCAGTTGAGCAAGTGGCATCTGTAGAAGAAGAATTTGAGCAATAGAGGAATGTGACTCAGAAGGTAGAGACAGAATTTCTAGAACTTGGAAGCAACCAGGGCAAAATATTTAGGGTATAGATAAGATTATGTGACAAAGGTGTTTTATCCTTTCCTTGCACAAACAGAAATCTATCAAATATGTGGATGTTGTCTTAAGCTTGGCACTACAATGCTGCATCCCTTAACCAAGTTACCCTTTCATGGCAGTCTTTTGAAATGCATATGCCTTAATGGCTTCTAACTACCAGAACATTAAGATGAGACAGCAAGGTATCTGGTCTTTCTTAACCTCTGGCTCAGCTTGCCATGACAGTCATAATAGGGAAAGTTGACTTGTTTCCCCTGATTCTTGTGGTGAGTTGAAGGAACCATGTGTCCAAGGACGGCCAGCTACAGAGATACAAGAGCACTGTGATCGATCATGCCCTCAGCATTGGAAGGATCAAATCAGGAAAAAAAGCTAAGGTGTAACAAGGCTGATATTTTGCCCATTTGTTTTAGAGAGGGGTTCTGCTCAGCCCACCATCAGTGAAATCTGTCCCTCAAACCTTCAAGATCTGCGACTTTGCTGGTCACTTTTAATTGGTTGCTGGGATCCCAATATTGTTTGGAGCAGAAAATTGAAATTACTTCCACCAGGGAAGTAAGAGCTTGTAATAACGTGAGAAGTGAGACATAACAGTTTCACTTGCCTCTTTCTGCACCTTTGCCACCAGAATAGCAATCAGTGATCTGATATTTGGAGGACAGGATCCCATTTTAGCTTTTACTCTTGTGTGTAAGCTGCTCCAGGAATAGGAGCATGTTTCCAGCTGTGGGCTGCCAGATGAGAGGTAACATAGGTAATGAGATGCTAACAGCTGAAATTGATCAAAATGAACTTTAAGTGGCTATGAATATAGTTCCCAGTAGAACAGTTGCTTGGCATGTGCAAGACCCTTAATCTGATTCTAGAACCAGAAAAAAAATTTCTTTTTATAGCCCATTCTTTGCCCTGGAAGTTGCCAGCCTTCATTTGACTACTCTATCTTGGATAGTATCATCAGATGGATTCTGCCAGTGGAATTGTTTAGGGAGGAGACAGTTATTGGTGCTTTCTACTCTGCCATCTCCAGTTCTTGTGGTACGAGGGGATTTGTTGGTAAATTGGTTCTCTACTTACTTTCCGTGTTGCCTACTTAGAACTCATTTTCTGAGGTCCTTAAGGGCCCTTACTATTTTGCTGTCAACTTTCAGGTATTCAAAGTTGTATTCTTGTTCTTTCCATTCTCCCTGCCTTATTGGTTCATGCCTTTATTGAAATATCAACCATCTTTTATGATTTAAGCTATTTTTAGTGAGGATTGAGAAGGAAGCCAAAAAATAAATGAGTATGTTTAGTCTTTTTACAGAGTCTTATCTTTTTTTTTGAGAGAGAAAGTCTCACTGTATAGTTCAAGCTGGCTCTGAGCTCACTATGTAGCCCAAGCTAGTCTCAAACTCACAGCAATCCTCCTGCTTCTGTCTTCTGAGTGCCAGATTACAGATGTGAGCCCTGATACCCAGAAATGTGGTATGTGGTACTGGGCATCGAACTTGAGACCTTGTGCTTGTCGGGCAGACTCCAGAACCACTGAGATAAATCCTCAGCCCCCAGAATCTTTTTTTTTTCTTGAGACTTGGCATTGCTTTGTAGTTCAGGCTGGCCCTGAGCTGAGCCTCAAACTCACATCACAGTAATCCTCCTGCCTCTGCCTCCCGAATGCTGGGATTACAGGCGTGAGCCACCACGCCCAGCACTGTGGTATATGGTACTGATTGCTGCTGGGTTTGAGTCTCCACTCCCAGTATTGTATGTGGTTAACCAGGATCAAACCTGGGTCCTTGCGCTTGCAAGACAGGTGCCGGAACCACTGAGCCGAATCCCTGGCCCAAGAATCTTATCTCTTTATGTGCACTTGCCTTATCTCCTTCAACTAGTCTGCAAACTCTTCATTTTATCATAATTAGGGATATTACTCTTTATATCCTTTTCAACAGCTAACTTACTGCTTTCCACATATGATACTGCAATCTGTTGCTTAACTTAAGGCAGTGATGCTTAGTGATATGTATGACATGTAAGGCAGTTATTAATGTACATGCCATACATAGATCCCTGTATTAGTTCTTGTTTTCCATATTGAGCATAATTATACTATAGCTGTTTTAGATACATACTTTGTACTAAGGAGTACTGAGATAATGCTTCATAGTGTAAAAAATATCCTCACTATATTTAAGACTTATTGTCAGTGGATTGATTTCACTTCATCAGTGGTATCTTAGAGTAACATTCACTGATGACTAGAATGAAGATGGAGAAGGAGAAAGAAGCACTCTTCTAAAAATTTTTATCAGTACATGTTCACAGTACAAAATCATTACATTCCTTATGTGGAGGGAGGTACTCAATAATTTTATCGCCTTTCCTTCTGTTAATTGACTTACTTTTATCAAAAAAACATCAAATTTTTCCTCATCTGATATAATCTTCTATAGTAGATCATGCAAATTAATTAATGTTTAATTCTTAAAAGTCATTTATTCTTAAAATAATACGTATTTTAAATTTCAGCTTGGACACTAAATGGAAATGAGTACTTTGACAGTTTGTGTTCTTGGTAACTAAGTCAAGGCACAAATACATATCTGTTAATTATTCTGTCTTTCCAGTCCTAACAGGGGTTTTACAGAAATGCACTGTATGAGTGGCCACTCTAATTTTGTATCTTGTGTATGCATCATACCCTCGAGTGACATATACCCACATGGACTAATTGCCACTGGAGGAAATGACCATAATATTTGCATTTTCTCATTGGACAGTCCGATGCCACTTTATATTTTAAAAGGTCACAAAGATACAGGTGAGTATTTTTCTATCTGAAAATGTTGCACTCCTTTGAAAGTAAAATTCACATACCCATTTTCTCAGATTGGTAATAAAAATTGTTTTTGGATCATCTTAGTTTTGTAAATTTTGTTACAGATTGTCATTGTTGAGATAATTACTTGGCATCCGAAGTTTAAAGGAGGAAAAGTTTATTTAGTTCACAGTTTGTAGAGGTTTCAATCCTTACTTAGCTTGCTCTGAGAGAGGGGCCATGCAGAGAAGAAACAGTTCATGGTGGGTGGAAGATAGCAGAGCAGCCAAGCCAGAGACCTTATTGGTTTTTTTCTGTCTCGTTATTTTTATTTTTTTGGTACAGGCATCAAACTCAGGCCTTTGCTCTTATGAGGCAGGTGTGGCACACCTGAGCTAAAAGTTCCCCCCTCTTGTCTTATCCAGACTACTTAGAATGAATACCCCTCACACCCTTAATCCTAGCCCTTGAGTTTAGCATTGTACCATGAGTTATTTCCAGCATCACATTCTCTAGATCCAATCACCTTTGAAAAATCCTCATCTATGACCACATGCGACTCTGGGGCGACATCTAAACACAAGCCATAACATAGATTTATGTTTGTATATTTTAAAAATATTTTTTGCTTTTTGTGGTGCTGGAGATTGAACCTAGGGTTGTGCATTTTCTGACACAGCTTCGTTCTTAGCCTATATGTAGAAAATGAATTCTCCATTTATAAAAGGAAGAGGCTATAAAATTTGAACACTTCATAATTTTCTATTTTGTGCAATTAAGTTTATTCAGGAAAATGAAGACTTATTTATCTTTTAACTTTCATTTTTGTATTTATGCAGCAAATTATAAAGACCCAGAGGAAATGCGTTTAGGGATTTGATATTAAAAAATATTTAATATTTTGGGATTTCATTTTCCATGATTTGTATATAATCCTGATTCTGTGATAATCCTGAATCTGTTTGTGATTTAACAGATCTTTTATAAAATGACACGATTAATCTGTTTATGTATATGTATATATGTGTGTGTGTCAGAAGCAGTTGTAGTAACAAATGGTGAATCTTTGAAAAATTGTTTTTCAAAATATATGGACTCTGAAATTTGAATTTCGCATTTTTGTATATTAAGTTTTTTTTTTTTTTATTCACCCACGTAGTACAAAAAATGGTAGTTTTGTGGACTATAAAATATCAATATATATTTATCTGGAATAGTTTGAGACATGACCCATAAACTTGAAGAATTTGTAAAATGTGTGAGACTTTTAATACAGAATGACTTCTTCCTTCTCTTCTGAATGCTACCTTCAAAATACTGGGATTACAGGTGTGTACCATGATATCTGGCTGCTTTTCTTTAAATTGTTTTTGTGTGGAGGATCTAACCATTGGCCTTATGAATACTAGGCAAGTCCTCTACTGATGAAGTACCTGCCCCACCTGGCAATCTTGTTTTTATATATGGATGAAATATTAATGGAATGTTCTCCTGACTGAAATTACTGACCTCCTGGGAATTTGTTTAAATAAAGGAAAAATCAAATAATGTGAAACCTTTAAGGAGGACTTTAAAAGAATATCTTACATATTGGAAAGTCAGCTTTTCATGGGAAATATTCAGTATCTAAAGCATAATAGATATTTATCTGTATAGTAATGATTTTCAGTCTCTTTCACTATCATGAAACATATATAATATATTTTAGCTAAGGACATTTTCTGTTTTTGCAACCATAGCTAGTTAGGTATTTCCTGAGTATTTAGGTTGGTTTGTTTTGTTTTGTGATTTGGGTTTTTGAGACAGTCTCACCATATAGTTCAGGCTGGTCTTAAACTTTATCTAGGTCTCTGATCCATTTTGATTTGACTTTAAAACAGAGTGAGAGATACAGATCTAATTTAATTCTTTTGCACATGGAAAACCAGTGTTCCCAGTTTTTTAAAGAAGCTCTCTTTTTTCCGTGGTACATTCTTGTGTTTTTTGTCCAAAGTGAAATGACTGAAAATGCATGGGGTTGTTTTATGTTTTCTATTGATCTGCATTTCTATTTTTTGTGTAAGTACTATGTTGTTTTTGTTACAAAGCTTTAAAGAGTAACTTAAAATCCAGAATTGTGATGTGTCTCACTGTTTGCTCTTTTTGCTCAGGGTGCTTTGGCTGTTTGGGTCTCCTCTGTTTCCATATGAATTTTAGGATGTTTTTTCTAGTTCAGTGAAGAATGTTCTTGGTGTTTTAGTAGGGACTGCATTAAATCTATAGGTCACTTTTGGTAAAGTGGCTATTTTAACAATATTAATTCTGCTTCCCCAAGAACAAGGGATGTCTTTTCATTTTTGAATGCTCTCTTCAATTTCTTTCTTTGGAGTACTGTAATGTTTACTGTAGAGGTCTTTAACTTCCTTGGTAATACTGATACCTAGGTACTTATTTTTTAAGCTATTGTGAGTGGAATTGTTTTCTTGATCTCTTTGTAGATTCATTATTGGTATATAGGAATGCTGTTGACTATGTTGTGTTGATTTATACTAAAGCATTAGTTTTTCAAATGTTGCAATGTGTAAGTTGCACGCTGGGTTATGATAAAGTAAACAGTTTTCAGATCTCATTAAGAGAAGAGCATTTCTCATTCACCCTGCATGTTTAATTGGTAAGGGGAGTTGGTTTATCAATTTTTTTTCAGGGGTTCAGGCTGATAGTGACTATGTCTTCATGTGCTTTAGTACTTAACTGCATCAACAAAAGGGCAACATCACTAACAAGGCACTGGCTCTTAAAAGCATATACTTTTAAAGTATAAACTACCATTTCACCTAAGGCAAATAATGCCTTTGCCTAAATTCAAACAAAGGGAGGAGAAAGGTACTTTTGGTCACCAGTTATTCAGCCTATTATTCTGCTATTGGTAAAAATAAATTCACTTTTCTTCCAAAATCAAATAGTCCAAACTTCCCATGCAGTCATAGCATGAGGTTTAAAGTTAAGCATCTTCAGGAGCTCTGTGGGTTAAATATACATATGTCATCCATATCCAATATATAGTTGTGGAGAAGGGGTAGATAATCAGAGCAAACATTCTCATTCAGAAAGGAAGCAGAAGAGCAGTTTCTTGTCTGTAGCCATTCTAAAATTAAAGTGAGTGGCTCTTTCAAGTACCCTCTGCTCTGAGAGTAGAAGACATGTAATCAGATCCCTCTGGTCTCAAGAAATGGGCTCCCAGTTCGTTATAGCTGTGCTTTGACTTTCTGAGATACGCTATTCTAATATACTTTTTCATATTGATAACATTACTTTGCATAATTTGAATTAAGATATGATGTTTAATTTATTCTGTTATTATTGGATGTTAAATTTGGTTCAGGGTTTTTACATGTATGTCATTTTATTTATTTTTATTTTTATTTGAATTCTTTTTTTTTTTTAGGTTTTTTGAGACAGGATTTCGCTTTGTGGTTCAGGCTGGCCCTGAGCTCAGCCTCAAACTCACATCATAGCAATCCTCCTGCCTCTGCCTCCCGAGTGCTGGGATTACAGGCGTGAGCCACCACGCCCGGCACTGTGGTATGTGGTACTGGTTGCTGCTGGGCGTGAGTCTCCATGCCCAGTATGGTATGTGGTTACCGGGGAATCGAACCCGGGCCTTTGCGCTTGCAAGACAGGCGCCGGAACCACTGAGCTAACTCCCCGGCCCTTTATTTGAATTCTTTATTGATACATTTTATATACACATCATGAGCACACTCAACGTTGAGAATTTGTACCAATATATGATATGATCTAATTCTCATTTTTTCCATTCCCTGCACACACTATAACTCCCCACCCCCTATATACATATATATATATATTTATTTACCGTCACATTTTTTGTTTCCCCTCATTACTTATCCTACTCCCCTTTCCCTTTGAATATTTTCTAATTCACAATATCTATCATACATTCTAGAACTCATTTACATGTTTAGATTCTCATACCAGAGAAAAGATACAGTATTTATACATCACACTTGAGAGTATGTCCTCAAGGTAAGTCCATTTTAGTATAAATGACTCAAACCTATCATTCTTTATGGCAGAATAATACCCCATTTTTTGAAAAAAAAAACCCCACATCTTCTTTATCCAGTCTCCAGTTGATGGGCATTTGGGTTGTTTCCAAGATTTAGCTATCACAAGCTGAGCTGCTGTGAACATGGGTACACATATATCTTTTAATTCTTCCGTGTTTCTCCCCAGGAGGGGAATATCAGGGTCAAAAGGGACCTCTAATCCTAGATTTTGAGGAATCTCCACAGTGATCTTCACAGTGGTTACACCAGTCTACATTCCCACCAATATTGGAGAAGGGTTCCTTCCTCCCCACAGCTTTGCCAGCATTTGTTGCTGGTTGATTTTGCAATAGCAGCCGTTCTTTGTGAAATGAGAAGAAATCTAAGTATTGTTTTCATCTGCATCTTTCTAATGACCAGTGATGTTGAGCATTTCTTCGTATGCTTCTTGGCTGCTGTTAATTCTTCCTCTGAAAAGTGTCTATTCCTTTCACATGCCCATTTTTGAATTGAGTCTTTAAATTTGGGGAGGGGCTGATTTTTTTTTAAAGCTTTTATATATTTTAGATAGTAGCTTTTTGTCTGAGAAACAGCTGGTAAAGATTTTTTCCCATATATTTGGTTTTCTTTTAGCTCTGCCTATAGTTTCTTTTGCTGTGCAGAAGCTCTTTAATAGGATGAGATC
>PVIR01003995.1:12588-50006 GCA_004026965.1 Petromus typicus | reverse complement strand
TTTGTTCATAAAATCCCTAAGCTAAGGTCTCCAAGCGTTCTACCTGATCTGTTTTGCAGCAGATTTAGTGTTTCTGTTTTAATGTTTAGGTCTCTAATTCACTTCAATTTTTAGTTTGGTGCATGGTGAAGGAGATAGATCTAGCTTTAATCTTTGGCAAGTTGAAATTCAGTTTTCCCAGCACCATTTGTTAAAAAAGCTATCTTTTCTTCATTGAGAATATTTGGTTCCTTAGTAAAATATGAAGTGGCTTAGTGTATCTGGAGTTGTTTCTGGATCTTCTGCTCTGTTCCACTGGTCCTTGGGTCTGTTATTTTGGCAGTAGCATACAATCTATCACATTGGCTTTATAGTATAGTTTTAAGTTGGGGATTATACTACTCCCTGCCATGTTCTTGTTGCCTAGAATTACGTTTGTTATTCTAGGTCTTTCATACTTCCAGATGAATTTTTGGATTATTTTTTCTAGATCTGTAAAATATGCTTTTGGGATTTCAGTCAGAATTGTATTGAATCTATATAGTAGTGGTGGGAGTATAGCCATTTTGACGGTACTGGTTCTTCCTACCCAGGAACAAGGGATGTCTTCCCGTTTTCTAATATTCTCTTCGGTTTCCTTTTTCAGAATACTATAGTTTACTGGGTAGAGGTCTTTCACCTCCTTTGTCAGATTGATTCCTACCTATTTCATTTTTTGGGTACTACTGTGAAAGGAATTGACTCCCCAGTTTCTCTCTCAATGAATCTGTTATTTGTGCTATTGATTTTTGAGCACTGATTTTGTATACAGTGACACTACTAAATTTGTCGATTAAGTCTAGCAGTCCTTTGGTTGAGTTTTTAGCATCTTCTGTAGAGAGTATCATGTCATCAGCAAATAATAACAGTTTATGTTCTTCCTTTCCTGTCTTTATTCCTTTTATTTCTTCCTCTTGTCTAATTGCTGTGGCTAATGTTTCCAGCACTGTATTGAACAGGAGTGGTGATAGTGGACATTGTTGTCTTTTTCCTGATCTTAATGTGAAAGCTTTCAGTTTTTGACCATTTAGTATGATGCTGGCTGTTGATTTCTTGTAAATAGCTTTTATTAGTTTGAAATAAAGTGGATCTGTTCCAGTTTTTTTGTTGGGTTTTGATCATGAATGGGTTTTGCATTTTGTCAAATGCTTTTTCTATATCCATTAAGATGACCATATGATTTTTGCCCATGAATCTGTTAATATAATGTATTACATTTATTGATTTATGTGTGTTGCATCTCTGGGATGGATCTAACTTGGTCAGGGTGTATGATCTTCTTGATTATAGTCTGTATTCTCTTTGCCAGTATCTTATTGAAGAGTTTTGTATCAGTGTTTATTAGGGAGATTGGCCTGTAGTTCCATTTTTAAAAATTGTGTCATCTGCTTTTGGAATCAAAGTAATGGCTGCTTCCAGAAATGAATTTGGGAGCACTGCTTCCTTTTTGAGTTCATTAAAGAATTTGAGAATTAATGTCATTAAATCTTCTTTAAAATTTTTGTAGAATTCAGCATTAAAGCCCTCGGAACCAGGGCTTTTCTTTGTTGGGAGGTTTTTTATTACATTTTCAATTTCACAGATTGATATTGGGGTGTTAAACCTTCTTATATCAACTTTGGAAGTTCATATGTGTCTAGGAATCTATCCATTTCATCTATATTTTCCATCTTATTGGAATACAGATTTTCAAAGCTGGTGTTTAGAATCCTCTGGACTTCTGCTGGATCTGTGGTAATTTTCCCCTTTTCATTCCTAATAGCATGGACTTGAGCCTTTTCCTTCCTTTGAGAAATTTGGCTTAGAGTCTGTCAATTTTGTTTATCCTTTCAAAGAACCAACTCTTTGATTAGTTGATGTTTTTGTATCATTCTCTTAGTCTCTAGTGCATTCATTTCTGCTCTGATCCTTTGGATCTGTTTTGCTCTTCTTTTTCTTTCTTTCTTTTTTGAGGTAAGGTCTTGCTTTGTAGTTCAGGCTGGCCCTGAGCTCAGCTTCAAACTCAAATCACAGCAATCCTCCTGCCTCTGCCTCCTGAGTGCTGGGATTACAGGCATGAGGCACCACGCCCAGCACTGTGGTATGTGGTACTGATTGCTGCTGGGTGTGAGTCTCCATGTCCAGTATTGTATGTGGTCACCAGTAATCGAACCGGACCCTTGCACCTGCAAGACAGCCACCCCGCCCCTTGCGCTTCTACTAGCTTGAAGTTTAGCATTAGATTGTTTATTTGAGTTTGCTCTGATTTCCTGGTGTAGGTGTTTACTGCTATCAATTTCCCTCATAGAACTGCTTTCATTGTGTCACATAAATTCCTATGTTGTACTAAGTTTATCATTTATTGTAAAAACTGTTCAATTTCTTTTGTGACCCACTGCTGGCGGGTTAGCAGAATGTTGTTCAATTTCCATGTGTTTGTGAGGATTTTGGAATTTCTTTTGCTATTCAGCTCTAGTTTCAAGGTATTATGGTCCAGCAGTATAAAGGGGGATAATTTCACTTCCTTTGCCTTTACTTAAACATGTTCTATTAACTAGATGTGGTCTATTATGATCCGTAAGCAACTGAGAATAATGTATATTCTGACTTTGTGGGGTTAAATGCTCTGTAAACATGTATTAAGTCCATTTGTTCAGAAGTTTGGTTTAGTTCAAGTATTTAATTATTGATTTTTTTATTTTTTAGTTGATTTTTTTTTTTTTTAAGGTTTTTTGAGGCAGGGTCTCGCTTTGTGATTCAGGCTGGCCCTGAGCTCAGCTTCAAACTCACATCACAGAAATCCTGCCTCTGCCTCCCGAGTGCTGGGATTACTTACAGGTGTGAGCCACCATGCCCGGCACTGTGGTATGTGGTACCGGTTGCTGCTGGGTGTGAGTCTCCACACCCAGTTTTTATGTGGTTACTGGGGATCGAACCCGGGCCCTTGCACTTGCAAGACAGGCACCAGAACCACTGAACTGTATCCCCAGCCCCAGTCGATCTATTTTTGACAGCAGGTTATTGAAATTCTCTTCTACTGTATTAGTACTTTATTTTACTTTTCATATCTATTAATATTTTTTATGTAGTTGGGTACATTAGAATTTGGTGCATAAATATTGATTCTCCTCTTTCTCTTGGTTTGTTTCCTGTATGAGAATGTAGTATCCTTTTTTGTTTCTCTTAATCAGTTTTGGTATGAAACCTATTTTGTCTGCAAATAGAATAGCCACTTTTGCTTTTTTGCAGTTTTCTGTTACATGGAGAATTGTTTTCCATTCCTTTCAGTCTATGACTTTCTTTCTGAATTAGGTGTGTTTTTTTCTATGTAGCAAATTGTAGGATCTTGCTTCTTGATCTGCCATCCTCTGTCTTTTAATTGACTTATTGAGGCCATTGACAGTAATGGTTATGATTAATGTGGACTGTTTTAGAGCTGTCATGTTTTCTTGTTGGCTCTTTTATTCTTTGCTTTTGCCCTTTTCCATTCAGTTTCTTGTCTTGCCCAATTAGTTCACTCTGCCTGATAACAGAGGTTTGTAAATCCCCCCCCCCCATGTATTCTTTAGAATATGCTGGAATGCAGGTTTTGTATTTGTGAAGTTTTTCAGGTATTTTTTTGTCATGGAAATATCTTGTTTCCCTGTTGATTTTGAAAGATAGTTTTGCAGAATACATCAGTCTAGGTTGGAGGTTGTTTTCCTGCAATGCTTGAAACACTTCACTCCAGGCTATCCTTGTGTTGAATGTTCGGGTTGAAAAGTCTGCTGTGATCCCGATGGACTTTCTTTTGTATGTGTTTGGTTTTTTTTGTTTTGTTTTTTTGTTTGTTTGGTTTTTTTCCCCCTTTAACTGCTTTCAGTATTTCATTGTTTTGTTGGATATCTGGAACTTTGATAATTATATGTCTAGGTGTAAATTTGTTTCTATCACAGCCATTTGAAATCCTGTATGGCTCACTTAAACCTTGATAATTATGTGTCTAGGTTTAGATTTTTTGTTGCTGTTGTTACAGCCGTTTGTAGTCCTGTTTGCTTCACTTATCTGTATGTCTAATTCTAGTCCTTTTCCTGTGAAGTTTTCTTTTCTTTCTTTTTCTTTTTTGGTTTTTAAGTTTTTCTGAGACAGTCTTGCTTTGTAGTTAAGCTGTCCCTTAACTCACCATGTAGTCCAGGCTAGCCTTGAACTCTAGCACAATCCTCCTGCCTCTCCCTCCCAAGTGCTGGGATTACAAGTGCTGTCCACTGTTTCTGGTATTGTTAGTATGTGATTCTGTGGATGGAAGAGTGGACCTTTTACTTGTCTGGCAGATGCCAGAACCACTGAGCTTAATCCCCAGCCCTCCTGTGAAGTTTTCTGCCATTATCTCTGTGAACAGTTTTTCAATGTCTTTTTCATTGTCTCCTGCTTCCTCCAATCAGTCTTATTTTATTCTTTGTATCGGGTAGGAGCTTTTGGATTGATTTTTCATGATCCCTTCCCATTTTTCATAAATTATTCCTTTTCTGTTCATTGGCTGCAGTCCTGTCCTCTAAGTCTGAAATTTGGTCCTCACTTTCATTCATCCTACTTTGCAAACTTTCATTGGAGTTTTTAGTCACCTGGAACTCTGTTCAAAGTTTTTTTAACAGGTTACATTTACTTTATTATTTCAGATTTCATCATGCCCTGAACTCTTCTTTAGCGTTATTAATCGTATCTTGCACTATGGATGGTATCTCTGTTTTCATCTCAGATTATTTTTGATTTGCATTTTATTAGATCTTCTTCTGTACCTTTTTAGTCCTGGTGATTGAGCTTCAGTTTGTTCTATTTCCCTTTTCCTTTGCTTCACCTGTGGTGATGATATTTGTAGCTGAGTTTTTGAATTGTTTCTCATTTCTTTTCCTTTGTCCTTGCTGATGTTATTTAATTCCTTGCCTGCTGTTTGGGCAATGTTTGTTGGAAGTCTCTTTCTTCTTAACACTGGATCCCTCAGGAAATGCCTATTTCCTACTTTATCCTCCTTGGATTTAAAATTGGTCCTTAAGTATTCTCAGTTCTGGCATATCATAGAGGTATTTGAACAGAACAGTCACATTATCTTTGTTGACATTATAAAATCGGTATCATCATGAGTATCGAACACAGTACAGGAAATGATAAGCTTTAGGAACTGCTATCCTGATACTCTAACCTCATGAGTTATACCTATGACCATATGCTAAAGTATAGAATTAACCAAAAATATATTTACAATACACAGGTCCTTAAATATAGCAGCATTAACCTTTTGGAATAAACGGTCATGGGGAAGTTGGGGAGGTAGAGAGATAGGAGAGGGAGAGATTAGAAATAGGGCTAGTGGATCTATATAGATCACATTAGACCTTGAGAACCGTATAGATGGTAGAGGACAAGGAACAAATATAAGACAGAATGAATTAAGAACCTTAGACCTCTAGAGGCTTTGTACACCTACCTATAATAACACAGAAAGAAAAGAAATTAGGGAAGACTGAAACCCTTTTACTTCTAGTTACTGATTCTGACTGGAGGACAAAGGAGGATGAGGGAACAAGAGAAGAGGAGTATCTAGCAGTATAGGCAAACAACAGTTTATTTTCCCTTTTCTTTAAAAATGAGAGTAGTGGGGCTGAGAATGTAGCTCAGAGGGTACCACAGCTACCTTGCAAGCACAAGGACCCAAGTTCAATCTCTGGTACCGTAAAGCAAAAAACAAGGGTAAAAATGAGAGTAGTTAAGAGAAAAAATTGAAAATTGAACAGATTCAGCAACAGTGGAGTAGAGAAATGAAATTAGAAAGTTAAGTCAGAGCAAAGAAAGAAAAAGAATGACAACAAAACAAAGCTAAAAATACTACCAAAATTGCCCTTCACAATGTGGTTCCGTTGTCTCCTGTAGATGGTATGGGCAGTAGCTCACAGTTCAAAATTGACTAGTCACAGGGAGACAGCCATCATCCCTTGTCTACATTTTGAGAACAATCCCTAAGTTGAGCTCAGTGAATTCCTATAGGTTTGAAACCTGAAAGAATCCAGGATCTTGCACATGCAACTAACTCCACCTAATTTACCAATGTCTGTAGTCAACAGGATTCCCTCACTCTTCCATTGACTGTTTTTTTGTTTTGTTTTGATGTGGTGGACTGGGCGTAGGAACTAACTGAAAGCCTCTGTGTATATTCCAGTACCCCTGCTGCACTTACTCAGTGCCCACAGTAAAGCAGATGGTCTCTCTTGAGGCTCTTCTCCATGCAAGAGTTGTGTCCAGTTTGGCCCACAAGGAAATGAGAGTTCTAAGGCCTTTTGGTCTCACCCTGGTCATGGAAATGCTGTAGGCCAGAGTGCTGGTTAATGACGCCCAGCTCCCTTCTTGCTGAGACTCACTGCGCAGCTCTTGCCACATCCTCCTTTATATATCATTTTAGCAAAAGTGATCCTAACTATCTGTATAATCATTTATATTATTTTCCTGCACTTGTATTTCAGAGCCCTAATAGATCCCCTACTTAGTCCTGTCGCCTTGTTTTATTAACCCTCAATCAGAGGTTCAGTCTTTTTTTTTTTTTTTTTTTTTTGAGACAGGACCTCACTTTGTGGTTCAGGCTGGCCCCGAGCTCAGCCTCAAACTCACATCACAGTGATCCTCCTGCCTCTGCCTCCTGAGTGCTGGGATTACAGGCGTGAGCCACCACACCCGGCACTGTGGTATGTGGTACTGGTTGCTGTTGGGAGTGAGTCTTCACACCCAGTATTGTATGTCCTTGGATCCTTGCACTTGCAAGATAGGCGCTGGACACTGAGCTAAATCCCCGGTCCCAGAGGTTCAGTCTTATCCCTCTGGTCCTACTAGTTATAGGTGACATGTCTGTGCCTTGTACCTAGGCATTCTGGTGCCAGACCTTTTTTTTTTTTTTTTTTAACTGTATTCTGTTTTTCCATTGAGTTCAAATTTAATTGTCTAGGGCCGGGGAGTTAGCTCAGTGGTTCCGGTGCCTGTCTTGCAAGCGCAAGGGCCCGAGTTCCATTCCCCGGTAACCACATAACAATACTGGGTGTGGAGACCCACACCCAGCAGCAACCAGTACCACATCCACAATGCCGGGCGTGGTGGCTCACGCCTGTAATCCCAGCACTCGGGAGGCAGAGGCAGGAGGATTGCTGTGATGTGAGTTCGAGGCTGAGCTCAGGGCCAGCCTGAACCACAAAGCGAGACCCTGTCTCAAAAAACCTAAAAAAAAAAAAAAAAAATTTAATTGTCTAAGATACTGTCATTTCACAAAGGCATTTTTAAAAAAGACTCCAATATTTTAATAATTTGCAAAGTTGAACATTTTTCTACATGAAGATATATTAATCAAAGACTTTTTCTTCCCTAGTGTGTAGCCTTTCATCTGGAAAATTTGGGACATTACTTAGTGGCTCATGGGACACCACTGCTAAAGTCTGGCTAAATGACAAATGTATGATGACCTTACAGGTACAATATTAATTGCGAGTATTCTAGATATAGTAAATGAGTATGAGTCTTTGGCAACTTGACTTGATACCTATTCTACTTATAGGGTCATACAGCTGCAGTATGGGCAGTAAAGATTTTACCTGAACAGGGCTTGATGTTAACTGGATCAGCAGACAAAACTATTAAACTGTGGAAGGCTGGAAGATGTGAGAGAACTTTTTCAGGTAAGATCAGGTAGATAGCTTTTCTAATCATCACTTCTTATTTGTTCAGATTTTTTTTCTGGAAAGATTAGAAGTTTTAAAATGATATCTGAGGCTGGGCATGGTGGCATACACTTGAAATCCTGGCACTCTGGAAGGCTTGGTAGGATCACAAGTTCCAGCCCACAATAGGCAATTTAAAGAGATTCTGTTTCAAAGAAAGTTTTAAAAGAGCAAGGGATGTAGCTCAGTAGAGAGGCCCTGGGTTGAATCCACTGTACCAAAAAAATAAAAAGGTATTTATAAAATATCATTATATTTGAAACACTCAATTTAGGCACTTTGCTTGTTCTGCAAAAATTACATACCTTTTTTAAGAGTTATTATAGCCCATAAAAATACCATATGTACACTAATAACTAGCTGTCTGAAAAGCTATATGTATGTGCTTCTATATGTTATAATACATGCAACTTCTGGTATGAAATTAATTTTTGGTTGTCCATTTAACATATTCAGGCTGAAAATTGAATACACCTTACTAATCAGCAGTATGTTATTTTCATAACTAAAAGAAAGCTTACTACCTTTATTTTGAAATACATTGTTTATGAATAACACTTTGTGAGCTTTGTTAATTTAGTTTTGTGGTAGGAATTTGTTTAAAACTCTAGCTGTTAAATAATACTATGCCAAGGCATATTTTGATTTATTTCATGTATGTATTTATGTATGTATGTACTGGGATTGAACCTAGGACCTTGCACATACTTTACTCCTCAGCCGCACTCCAGCCCCTGTGCTAATACCAAAGTTGCTGATATATTTGTGGACTATTTATTGTTAATGTAATGTGTGTGTGCATGTTGTGTACATGAGCACACAACATGCAGACACCAAGGATTGAAACCAAGACATTTGCAGTGATCTGTTTCCCCAGCCCTTATTTATTTGTTTGTTTATTTATTTTTTGAGACAGGGTTTCGCTAAATTGCTCAGGCGAGGCTTGAAGTTGCAATCCTCCTGCCTCAGCCTCCTAGCATGCTAGGATTACAGGTATGCACCACCATGCCCACTTTGGTGTAAGTTTTCTTATTGTTGTTTTCCTCTATTTATTTTCTCCTTAAAAGTTGATCATGACCTAAAGAGTACTCCAGAAAGTCCCTTTGTGCAGATACAAATATCTGTAGATGGAAATAATGTGTCATAATTAAGCATTCCTCTGTTCCTATTTTAGTAAATTCTGTTGATCAGTTGATTAATCAGTATTAAGTCATTATTTGTGATAACTGGTCTAAAAAAACACTAAGTGTGGGGAAGTGTCCTTTTATTTCTTATGGTACTAGGGATTGAATGTATGTCTTAACATGCTTAGCAAGCACTTCATACTCCCACCCTTATTCTTTTATTTTGTGCAATGATCTTGCAAAGTTGTCCAGGCTAGCCTTAAAATTGTGATCTTGCTGGGATTATAGTTTTCTATCATACTGCCCAGCAAGCATGGGAAAATTTCGACCTCTCTGCTTCTTTATTTTATCACAAGATTTGGAGAACTTTGTCCTTAAACTTAGGAAATGTCTACTCTTTATGCTGTATTTTCATTATATTCTAGTATTAGACCTTTTATGAATTACCTTTGTTGTTGGGAAAGAAAAATTGAAAATAATTTGTCAGGTGAATACAAAGAATTGTTAAAGTTAAAATACTGTTTCTAGAAGGTTTCGGGAAAAAATTTTGAGACTATACTGATGTATGTGAAATAGCTTCTCAAGACTAGTAATAAAAATTGTCAGTACACATGCAAGTTGAAATATAAATTAATTTTGGGTACCAGAAAATGAAGATGAAATTTCTCTTTTTATTTTTCACAGACATAGTTTATAATGTTAGTAAAATACATAAAGCTATCAAATGATATATTTTATTGATTTACATTATTCTTTTTTAAATGTAGGGCATGAAGACTGTGTGAGAGGTTTGGCAATTTTGAATGAAACACAGTTTCTTTCCTGTGCAAATGATGCTAGTATTAGAAAGTGGCAGATCACTGGAGAGTGTCTTGAAGTGTATTATGGACATACAAATTATATTTATAGCATATCTATTTTTCCGAATTGCAGAGGTAAGGTTATTCTGTGTGTTAAAATTTGTATTGTGCACCATTCCATGAGGGAGGGCCAAGGGCTGGTTACTTAAATCAGTTTCCTGTTTGGACTGAATAATTTAGTAACTTTGTTTCCTATAATCTTTTTTCTAATGGGAAAAATTGTATGACCATCTTTATATTAATTCAGATCACTTATTTTATAAAGAACAGTTCTTGGGCTAGGGAGTTAGCTCAGTGGTTGGGCCTGCCTTGCAAACACAAGGGCCCAGTTCATCCCTGGTAACCACATACAACAGTGCTGAGCGTGGAGACTCATGCCCACTAGCAATCACAACCACATACCACAATACCGGGTGTGGTGGCTCATGCCTGTAATTCCAGCACTTGGGAGGCAGAGGCATGAGGATTGCTGTAAGTTCAAGGCTGAGCTCAGGGCCAGCCTGAACTACAAAAGTGAGACCCTGTCCCCCAGAAAACCAAAAAAAAATTCTTGATTAGCTGAGCAAAGAATGTATAATTTATTAGTGCAATATACAAAATAAATAAAAGATGTGATTTTAAAATTGTAAGAGGTAAATACATAAAATTTTAAAACAGGTTTAACAATGTCAAAATATAGGTAGAAAGATGTTGTTTATAAATATACTTAATTCATTTAATTTTAGATTTTGTGACAACAGGAGAAGACAGATCTCTGAGGATATGGAAACATGGGGAATGTGCTCAAACAATCCGACTCCCAGCTCAGTCCATATGGTGTTGCTGTGTGCTAGATAATGGTGACATTGTGGTTGGCGCAAGGTATTTATAATCTACTCAGTAGATGAATTTTATGTGTTTAGGCCTCTGGTAGACACTAGTGTATAGTTACAAACTATAGGAATTTCAGGTGAATTGGGAAGACTGCATGCATATTTGTTAACTGAATAGAACAATAGCAGGTAAGGCAGCTATTATGATGATGGTGATGCATGAAGTTTATGTGGTCAAAACATTGAACAAAAGAAATTAGAGAAGAGGGATTGGTTTGAGAAAATTTTTCTAGAAAAAAATTCAAGTTGAATTTTGAGCAGAAGAAATTAGAATTTCTGACAAAAAGCAGTGTAAGTTTCCTTTGTGGAATGCATGTGATGTGCTTAGGAGATGGGGGAAGTAATGGAGAAGACTGAGCCTCGGGAATAGTGAATAGTAGGTATGGTGGACTTTACTATGGAGAACCCAGGTGTCTTTTCAGATTTAGTGTTGGGATTAAAGGGGCTTTTAAGCAAGAAATGTTCTCATGGAACTTATGAATATTCACAAGTTTGGATTGGATTGGATCTGGCTAGAGATAACACTGGACAGAAAAGTAAATTGGAGATCCATTGCAGCAGTAGGGGTAGGAAGTTGCAAAACATGAACAGTGCCAATCAATAAGAAAATGAGGTAATATAGAGGAAAAATTATCAAGAGAATTGGAAAAAGAAAAAAACTTCAAACTTTTATTAATATTTATATTAATAAAAATGGGGAAGTGGGAAAATTAATTTGCTACATAGGAAGTCGCTTTGACTGCAGAATTCATGTCATCCCTGAGGATCATGGAGAGTTGGACTGGAGCCCAGTGTATGAGCCATAAGCAGGTTCAGAGGGAAGAAATGGAAAGAACAGAAGGCTAAGAACTTAATACTGTAATATGTTGTGAGGAATGGCCAGTAGGTTAAACTCAGTAAGAGCATCAGTGGTTAGAATTCAAGGAGATAGTAAGGAGAAATTTTGGAAGGAAATTCTTCATTGTCAAAAGTGCTTTAGGAGGTCAAGTTTAACAAGCATTTAGATTTGGCTTGAAAAATGCTATTAGTCTTTTGACATTACATTTTGTAGAAGAAAACATATGTAAGAGCAGATGAAAGGCAGTTTGAGGAAGTGGATGAAGAAAAGAATCTAGACTGATAGACTACCTTGGCATCAGAAGCAATAAAAAAAAGTGATGGCTATAAGGAACATAATGTTTAATAAAAAAAATAGTATTTTCTCTTTGGGGCTGAGATGGGTTGATTTGTTGGCTGAGTCTTATTTCCCCCAAGCATGTTAGAGGTTGAAGAAAAATCAGTTGAAAAAATGAAAGTGATATTTGTAGGGTAAATAAGAAATAAAGTACTCTCTAAATTTGAGTGGGATTAACAGTTAAAAAGTATACTACTATTCTGTGTCAGAATTTAGGATTGAGAACTCATGGAAATGTCATCTTTCAGAGACTAAAGGTTGAGAACTACCTCCCAATCTAAATATAAAGTCATTTTTTTCTCTGAAAGAGCAAACAAGGTATTTAAAAACTATCCCACTGCCTTTCTTTTTACTATGATATCCATGAACATTGACCTAAATAGCATATTCCCAGATTGTTATGGTAAATCTGAGTTAAGAATTGTGCTAAATACATATTTCTCTGTCCTTTTCCAGTAACTTCTCTTTAAATAGAAATAATAAAATAGTGTGTGCTAATTTCAGTATAGTACTATACTCAGCAGTCATTACATAGTGACATTTCTCATATTCACAACTATAGATTGGTTTTGCTTTAGACCATTCCCATGTGAGAGAATGTTACTACTATGGCAATGACTTTTAAAATCTTTTATTTTTTCTTTATAGTGATGGTATCATTAGAGTATTTACAGAATCAGCAGATCGCACAGCAAGTGCTGAAGAAATCAAGGCTTTTGAAAGTGAACTCTCTCAGGCAACCATTGATTCCAAAACTGGTGATTTAGGGGACATTAGTGTTGAACAACTTCCTGGGAGGGAACATCTGAATGAAGCTGGTAAATATTTCAGTGTATATAGTAGTTACAAATTTCACTATCTTTGCCTTTTGAAATGAGTGATAAAAAATGTTATTTTGCTGCTGTTTCATGCAAGTACTGATTTTTGAGTACTTTTATTATCACTCTTCACTGCTGTAAGAAACCATGTTCTTTTGTTTGACAGTTTAAACTTTGAGTATAGCTTTCTCTAAACAAATTTTTCTTCTAATCCCATAACACTTAGCTCAAAAAATAGTACATACTCAGAAGTTACTCGTTTAATAATTTTTTATGTTTTCTGAAAAAGACTGTAGAAACTAAACATGAGAATGAGTTCATAAGGCAGTGTCCACTTGACGAATTGGAATCATCTCAGCTTGAAATCAGAGAATAAGTCATCTATCTCAGTGAGATCTGGAGGATATATCCCTGACTTACTATCTCGGTACTTCTCAAGATGAGGTTTATGGAGATCCTTAGATCCTTTAGGATGTTCATGCATTCAATACTAATTTTAAAACATTAGCTGTTGTTTGACTTTTATATTGTGTAAGACTTGCATTTAGGGTACAAAAGCAATGATAAAACCGCTGGCTGCCTAGAACACAGATCAAGGTAGAGACACCAAATTCTTCAAGTAATTATGTTCTTCACTGGCTTACTGTTGTCAGTTTTGGAAAAAATGCCATTTACCATTAAGAATCTCTTTGTGAAGCCTTAAAAAGTATTAAATTAAATGTAAAGCATACATAAAAGAACCAAATTACCATGGTATCTGAAGGAAAAGTATTTATGTAGTGTTTGCTTTTGCTTTTTCTTTTTTGAGACAGGGTTTTGCTGTGTAGCCCCAGTTGGCCTTAACTCAGAGCAGTCTTCCTGCTTTAGCCTTCTGGGTGCTTGAACACCATTTTTTTTTTTTTTAAGTTCCTTGAGACAGGGTCTTGCTTTGTAGTTCAGGCTGGCCCTGAACTCAATATGTAGTCCAGGCCAGCCTCAGACTCACAGCAGTCCTCCTGCCTCCCGACTGCTGGAATTACAGGCATGAGCCGTCATGCTCAGCATGCAATGCCATTTTTATTTTAAAGAACAACTATAGTTATTCAAGTTTGGATATTTGGCAGATGTTTTTTAAAGATGTACAAAAAATGAGCATTCTTCTTTAAGGAAAATAATTGACAATATTTGTGGCCAAAGATAAAACTTTTTCAAAAATTGAAATTTTGCAGTTTGTTTCTGTCACCATGAGCTTAATAGTTTTCCAGTACATAAAGGACCATTCTAATTATATAGATGATAATTTTAACTAATGTAAGTTTTTCGGATGTTGAATAATAAAATGTTTAAATTATGCAGATCTGTATAAGTGGGTAAACTAATATTTTGTAAATGACCAGGAAATGGTATTACATTTACATTAGTAAAAGACCCTCCCAGAGTGGAAATAATAAATGGTTTTCAGTGTGAAAGAGTGCGAAAAATTCATTGATGTGGTTTCATATGCTACATTATAACCTTTGAGGAACTACTACTTAGAGAATATTGACTTTTTAAAAAAAACTGTAGTACTTCGTCCTTTGTTCCTGAACTTCCAAGTGCAGATAAATTTTTTATAATTACTTCAGACAAAAGAACAAATTAAAAGAAAGTAAAGCATGATGGGCTACACCAGAACTGGCACAGATCAAGCTCATCTAGCTTCTGCTCATCATTATGAAGTAATGGCTTTGAGAAGCTTCAAGATGCCAGGGGCTGGATAATATAATCTCTGACTAGACAATTGAACCCTGTAAAATACGATTCTTTGGAGACATCTGTGGTAGCTGTCTCTACCACTGAAGCCCCTGATGGCAAGGTGACATTTGAATCAAGTCTTTAAGGAAATAAAGGAATAGCTGGGCATATTAGCACATAGCCAAAGCAGGAGTATTGCACACAGCCAGGAGTTAGAGGCAACTCTGGGTAGTATGAAATCCTGTCTAAAAAAAAAAAAAAAAAATGTCCAGGAGCCAATTTTGGCCAGAAGGATAGTACACAGTGAGGTCAAGAAGGACGTGGAGATAGTTGATATTTGTTCTTGTCTATTAGTCTCAGGATTTAGGCCTTTAGCCATGAATGAGATATACCATCAAAGGCTTTCAAGCAGAAAAGTTTTACAATGTAAACTTTTGAAGAAATTCCTGTGATTTTTGGATTGAACATAACACTGTGAAGGGCCAGCAGCAAGATTGGGAAGAAATGATGGTATCTTATACCAAGGGATAGTAATGATGTTGTGAAGATGTAGTTTTCTAGGTGTATTTTAAATGATGTGCTGACAGAAATTGCTAAACGAATAGCTGTGGGATTGAGAGAAAAAGATCCCAAACTCTTCTACATTTTATTTAGAGCCACTGGAAGAATAGAGAGCTATGTATGGAAGTGAAATGTTTTAGCAAGAGATATTTGATAATTAACCTTGTTTTATTTTTGATGACCTAGTTACTTTCTAGTAGAGTCACATTTTTAACTCTATTAAAATTTCCTTTTAACCATTATTTTCTTTTATCTTACAGTAGAGTTACATTTTAAAATTTTTTAATAAAATTTTATTTTAAACCAAAATATATTTTCTCTTAGGTATAAATTTTAATTAAGAATTTTCTATCTAAATGTCTTTGAATTTTACTCTTGTTATTCTTTCTTTGATTCTTAATACTTTTGTTTAAGGTACTAGAGAAGGACAGACTCGTCTCATCAGAGATGGGGAAAACGTTGAAGCCTATCAGTGGAGTGTTAGTGAAAGGAGGTGGATGAAAATTGGTGATGTTGTTGGCTCATCTGGTGCTAATCAGCAAACATCTGGGAAAGTTTTATATGAAGGGAAAGTATGTCAAATTTTACTAATTGTTTTATCTCAAGCAATCAAAGGAGGTTTTTTTGCCCGTGCTTATACATTTTTCTTTAGTCCTTTGACACTTAAAAAATATATTACTGTGGAGAAATTATCTTTTTTCCCTGTCTCAAATATGTTTTTAAAGAATATCTTCCCAGCCAGGAATAGTAACACACATCTATGATCCTAGCATTCAGGAGGCTGAGGCAGGAGTGTGGGTCATAATGGGTTTGAGGCCAGTGTAGGTTACACAGTGAGTTCAAGGTCAGCCTGAACTACATAATGAGATTGTATCTTAAAAATGAATAAGTAGAGGCTAGGGATTTAGCTCACTGGTTCAGGCCCTGGCAAGCACAAGGTCCCTTGTTGATACCTGGTAACCATGCCTGTAATCCCAGCACTTGGGAAGCAGACAGGAGGATTGCTGAGTTTGAGGCTTGCCTGGGCTACATAGTAAACTCAGCACCAGCATGAACTACAAAAGTGAGACCCTGTCTCAAAAAAAAAAAAGTAAGTAAACATTTAAGAAAAAAAATTGCCATGTTGAGAATGCTGTGTGTGATGGGAATATTAGCTATTACCTGTTCTTTAGAAGATTGCATACATAACTGTTCCCAAAGTTTTGGGTTAGCATCTTCTGTGCCATCTTTCCTCTAATAATTAATGTCTAGTTGTATTTTACTTAACAAGAAATGAGGGACCCTGCCGGCAGAGTTTAATGAGCAGGGCACTGTAGCAGCTGATTATTATACTGTGGAATCAATTAGAAACCGTTCTTTGACTGTGAAATAGTTATAATCCTTCTACCATCTCATCCTACCCCCAGGGAAAAAATAATCTTGGGCCAGAGATTTAGCTTGGTGGTTCTGGTGCCTGCCTTGCAAGCGCAAAGTCATCGGTTCAATACCCAGTAACCACGTCCAACAATGCTGGGCATGGTGACTCATGCTCACCAGCAGTCAGTACCACATACCACAGTGCACAACATGGTGGCTTATGCTTGTAATCCCAGAACTCCAGAGGTTGAGGTAGGAGGATTGCTGAGCTTGAGGCTGAGTTCAGGACCAGCCTGAACTATAAAGCAAGACTCTGTCTCAAAAAAAAAAAGAAAAGAAATAGTAATCTTGTGGCATATGCAAATGATTGCAATGTTTGTTGGCCAAAGAAAATGCTTTCAGCATTGTACTTTGGAGAAAGTTCAAGTACTATAATTAGTGAAATAAAGGACAGATAACATCTGTGTTACATGTTGTTAATACTTCCTTGTTTTATGTTCCTGTTACAGGAATATGATTATGTTTTCTCAATTCATGTTAATGAAGGTGGACCAACATATAAATTGCCATATAATACCAGTGATGATCCCTGGATGACTGCATACAACTTTTTACAGAAGAATGATTTGAATCCCATGTTTTTGGATCAAGTAGCTAAATTTATTATTGATAATACAAAAGGTCAAATATTAGGAGTTGGGAACACCAGCTTTTCAGATCCGTTTACGGGTGAGTTAGTATTTGTATTAAATTTTCTGTACCTCTGTAAATAGTGGGTTTTTATTTTTCTTTTTGGTACTATGATTTGAACCCAGGGCCTTCGTGTGCCAAAGGACATGTACTGCCATTGAGCTATACCCCAGTATTGTTGACTTTCCTATTAGTTTAAGTATCTTTCATGAGTACCAATTCAAGGAAAAAAAAGACTTGTAGGAAGTTTTATTTCAAGTTTATATTTTTAAGCTTCAAATCAAGTAATAATTCTGTACTTTATAGGAAGTTATAAATTATTCCCTTAAAAGTAGTCTAAATGTAAACTAGATAAAATTAAAAATCTTTGTTTCAGTCATTTGAAGTAGAAGGAAACTTGTAAATTTCTTTATATAGCTTTCTTTTTAAAAAATTTCTTTTGTAGGGCCAGGGATTTAGTTTAGAGGTTCCAGCGCCGGCCTTGCAAGTACAAGGGCCAGATTCTATGTCCAGTAACCACATGCAGCAATGCCAGGTGTGGAGACTCACACCCACCAGCAATCAGAACCCCATACCACAGTGCCGGGCGTGGTGGCTCACGCCTGTAATCCCAGCACTCGGGAGGCAGAGGCAGGAAGATTGTTGTGAGTTTGGGGCTGAGTTCAGAGCAGCTTGAACTACAAAGCAAGACCCTGTCTCAAAAAAAAAGATTTTTTTTTCTTTTGCAGCGCTGATAGCAAGTGCTGAGTCTCATGCATGCTAGATAAATGCTATACTACTAAGGTCTACGCCCAGACCCTAGTTTTTCTTTTTAAAAATTTGTATTATTGTGAGATTTAGTAAAAGGAAATGGATTTCACATGAGGCTTGCTTGGTTGTACATTAATTCTAGGAATGAATTGTGGATATATCTCAAAAAATTAAACAAAACAAAACAAAACAAAAACCATATTTGTTCACATCACATCCTTCTAAATATGTAAATAGAAATTGGTTCCTTTTGTAGTACTCATCCTCTTTGTAATTCATTTCTCCAGTGTATTGTAAGCTTCTATAGATACAAAGAATTTTGTTCTCTGCTGGATCTCTGAGTATAATGTTTGACATATGAATTAGTAAAGCAGGACTTCTTTCAGAGGTTAACATTTGATGCCTCTGATGTTGATAGTGGCCATAACAACAGGGATTCTCTTAAGTTTATATAGAGAGATAGGAATTGATTCTGTGTGTATATCATGTAGGTCAGAGATTTACTTGCAATTCTTTTTTCATACTTGAATTCAGTTATTCTAACATTTATATGCTGGGGCTAAAATTTTAAAAAAGCATTAGAAAAAACAACTTGGGAGAATCACTGAAATTTTAGTTTTTTCTAATTATACTTTTGACTATGTTTCTGTCCTGTTATGTAACTCCTTGCTCTTCAGTCTTTCTATAAGCTGAGATTCTTCTAGTAAGCGTTGTACTCTTTAGGAAGTTGAAAATCTTGGTGTATTTAAGCTTTTCTGTGTTTTGTATCACAGGTGGTGGTCGGTATGTGCCAGGCTCTTCAGGATCTTCCAGTACAGTGCCAACAGCGGATCCTTTTACAGGTGGACACACCTTTGGTTAAAGCCTTAACCTTCACTAAATAGATAATATTTTGCATTACAAGGCTTTCCATCATAAAGATACTAATTCAGTAACTAATAATTCCCTTATCTATATTTTCAATTCCAATTAATGTCTTAAACTTCTAATTTTTACCTTTCTAGAGTGATTTTATAGATTGTCTCATGACTTTTAAATGGTGTATTATTAGATCTTGTCATTCTTCCTTCCAAGGAAAATCTTGGTTCAAAACCTGGCTTTCCCATTTACTTGCTCTGAGAGGTTAGCAAGTTATTTAACACGTCTGAGCCTATTTCTGTGTGTGTGTGTGTGTGTGTGTGTGTGTGTGTGTGTGTGTGTGTGTGTGTGTGTGTATAAGTGAGATAAGAGAGAATCCATCACCCAAGACACAATATAAATGCTCTCACTGGTGAAATGCTACTAATCACAAACAGAAAAAACCAAGTGAGAGCCGGGGATTTAGCTCAGTGGTTCTGGCGCCTGTATTGCAAGCACAAGGACCTGGGTTCGATCCTCGGTAATCACATAAAATACTGGACATGGAGACTCACGCCCAGCAGCAATCAGTACCACACACCACAGTGCCGGGCGTGGTGGCTCATGCCTGTAATCCCGACACTCAGGAGGCAGAGGCAGGAGGATTGCTGTGATGTGAGTTTGAGGCTGAGCTCAGGGCCAGCCTGAACTAAAAGCAAGACCCTGTCTCAAAAAAAAAAACCAAAAAAAAAAAAAAGCAAGTGAGTAAAGCAGTGCAATCTAGACATTTATCCAGTCATATCTTGACTTAGCACAGAAGACATTCTACCCATCCACTCAAGATTACTCTTCCTAATCTAAATTACTAATGACTTTCTTAAAGCCTTCAGGGTGAAATGGTACATACTGAAATATGCAAGCCTCAGGGCATTACTGGGGAAAAATTACCAAAGTTGGACTTCAGTGCAGCTGAAGAGGATTCTATTTTCAGAATGACTCTTGATGTCGTTAGTGATGCTGTTGGATCTTGGGGCAGAGTACCTGAACAATATACTTAGTTTGGCAAGAGACTAATGGCTTTTATAGAATACCCTGACCTTGCAGACTTGGTAGTGTGGCCCATAAAAATGTCCAACTCAGTTAGTTGTCTGTAGCTATTTATTGGCCAATGCACAGTCTTAGATCATATTAACTTTCCCATTGCTGGTACATAATATATGATACACACTACTTCAGGAAAGTGGTATTTTGCTTTATAGTTTTAGTGGATTCAGGTCCTGGGCTATTGTTAGCATGACGGAATAGCTTGATGGAGGAAAGCTTTTTACTACTTTGTACTCAAAAAGCAGAAAAAAAGGAAGGGCTAGGGACAAGAATACATCCTTGTAGTCACATCCCCATCTGCCTTTTCTAAAGAGACTCATCTTCTAACAGCATGTAAACTACTAAATTCATCCATGAATGATGGACCTCTGGTGAGTACCCCCATGACCTGGACACCTTCCAAACCTGAGACTTTTAGGGGACCTTTTGTATCTAAATTATAACAGTCAGTGTCATGAAGTTGTGAATTGCTCTCAGCTTCTTTCTCCTAAGAATGAGTTAGTGGCCCAGATTGAAATGGGTGTACCCTATGCCTTGATAAAAATTATTAAAGTGGCCAGCTGCCAAGCTAAAAATTGTGAGGGAAACATTTGATGATATGTGATTTCAAATGGTAACGATGGTCTGAGGAGTAGATAAAATGATAGTTTTATAGCAGTTCAGGAACAGTGGTGCTCTAAAACTTAGTTCAGTAGACTTCTAAAATCTCACTGGCAGCTTTTCTCTGGATCATAGAGAATATACCACGGTTCAGTCGGTACCAATAAAATCAAGAGAGTTTCAGGGACTATTGCAACTGATCATGTTTTGTTGCTGTACAGTATTAATTCTGAAAATGCAGTGATTATATAGATATGTGAAATACCATATAAATGAGAGAGCTATGATGTTATTAAACCACTGAGCTCTACTCATATAAATATAGATAATGACATCTTCCATACTGAAATATGAAAATTAAATGGCATAAAACTTTGAGTTTACCAGAATGACTGGACTATATTAAAGCTCTTGATGAATAGAAGCTATCATTGTTATTGCTGTTGTTCTTCCAATTTTGTTAATAGCAATGGGGCCAAAAGATTTCCCATCTGACTTAAACTTTCGGCTAATCTTTATTCTTTTCTTCATGTAGTCCTTGAACTTATAATGTATATTGCAGTGATCTGAGAGGGTTGTTTAAATTTACATATAATATTCTACCCTAGATATTCTGATTCACTAGGTTGGGGGGGGTTATAAGTAATTTACGCCCTGATTCCCCACTCAATAATGCTGATTAAATGGTCTTAGGATTGGTTCACTGCAAGTATTTTTTAAAGTTTCCTAAAGTGGAGCTGACTTATAGTACCGTGGATTATGTATGGACTGTGGGAATTTGCATATTACTTAGATTATCACCATTCTGGTGGGCAGAGAACACATTTAGAAAATGTAGGCCTATACCCTCCCTTTCAGTGGCTTAATGCCTTACCTTCCTTTTAAAATATCTTCAAAGCTACATAGTTGATGCTTGAATGAATATATGCAAATAAAGTACTTAGTAGTTGTTCTAATTACTCTTTCTTAGATCTCTAGATTGTTTTTTACTTTTCTTGTGTATTATACCAGTTAAAACAACTCCTAGATTGTATAAATTTAGGCTTAAACAGCACCTCGTATTTGAGTGGTGATCCAGGTTTTTGAATATCTCCACTCTATTGATTCTCTTACCACACCTATTTTTTCATTATTTTTCTTTCTCAGTTCAGTAAGATGGCCACAGTATGATCTCAAATGTGGCTAGTCTGTTGTCATAGTGTTCCTAACTCTTAACCAAGTCTTGTGTGGTTGTGTTATATGCTAGTGCTTAATCTTGTCTTTTTACTTTAATAATTACATTATTAAAGTAAATACAGTACAGTATTAATTCTGAAGTGCAAGAGTAGTTAGGAATCGGACATTTTTAGCACTAGCTTTTGATCCTGACTGTACATTACAATCAAATTGGAAGTTTATAAAAACTCTTCTTGCCAAAAGTCTAGAACAGAGCAACATTCTATCAGTGATCATTTCAGAAGCTAAGAAGCTAAGTTCGGGCCTACTTTTAATAAGCTGCCTAGAGTCTAATGTGCAGTAATGAGACAATTTGGAGAAAATTCTAAAAATCAAACCATGAAAATTATTTGCTATAAAAAATCTAAGGAAGAGAATACAATTTCATTATTGAATACAATTTCATTATTGTATTTATAATGACACTTCTGAAATGTGTCTAACAATGAAATAAGTTCTGTGAAAAAGGAAGTTTTCAACTTTATAATTGGTAATTATTGCATTCTAGGTGCTGGTCGTTATGTACCAGGTTCTGGAAGTACAAGCACTAATGTGATTGGAGTCGATCCATTTACAGGTATGTAGTTTTAGTTTTTTTTTCTTTCAAATTAAAATTTATTGAAACTTTTATTACATGAAGACTTGTATTCTCTTCCTTAGATTTTTTATAGCAAATAATTTTCATGGTTTGATTTTTAGAATTTTCTCCAAATTGTCTCATTACTGCACATTAGACTCTAGGCAGCGTATTAAAAGTAGGCCCGAACTTAGCTTCTTAGCTTCTGAAATGATCACTGATAGAATGTTGCTCTGTTCTAGACTTTTGGCAAGAAGAGTTTTTATAAACTTCCAGTTTGATTGTAATGTACAGTCAGGATCAAAAGCTAGTGCTAAAAATGTCCGATTCCTAACTACTCTTGCAAAATCTGTTTATTCCAGTCTCTCTTAATGTGTCTTAATTTTTTCTTTATGTGTCAAGAGCGCCATTTGCCAGCCTCACATGGTGGCATACACCTGTAATCCCACACTCTGGGAGGCTGAGACAGGAGAATTTGAGCCCAGCTTGAGCAGCATAATAAAAAAGGGCTGGGGATATAGCTCAGTGCAAAGATTCTGGGTTCAGGTCACACACAGGGAGTTGAAGGGGTTAGATAGTGAAAGATTAAAGGTAACAATGTTCCTGTCCTTTTTCCAGAAGTTTCTTAGGACAGTTTGGCATCTATACTATACTGGAGTATAAGTTATCATTATCTGTCTCCTGAATTAGTGAAGAAATCAGTCTCTAAATTTGGTTCTCCATGGTACGTAGTACAATCAGGGGTCTTTTTACATTTTATTCTTTTTGTGCCCCTGCCATTCTTAAAACACTCTGAAATGGTGTTCCATTGTATATTTTTCTTTCTTCACATTCTTCTCTATCTTCCTTTCTGTGCTGGCGTACGTTACTTTCGGTTTTTTTAGATTTGAATCTGTATACATGTCATGATCACCCTCAACACTGAGAATGTGTACCAATGTATAACATGACTTCTTATTTTTTCCTGTTCCCCTAACACCTTGCATACATCCACCAGCCTCCTATATACATACACTTTGTTTCCTTTTTTTATACCAGCACATTTTTCTTTCCCTTTATCACTTACCCTTACTCCCTTTTCCCTTTGAATATTTTCTATTTCACAATATCATACATTCTAGAATTCGTTTAGATCTTCAGATTCTCATACCAGAGAAAAGATCTAGTATTCACACGTTTGTGACCTATTTATTTCACTTATGAGTATGTCCTCAAGGTATGTCCATATGAGTATAAATGACTCAAACTTATTCTTTATGGCAGAGTAATCCTCCATTTTATTTTTTAAAAAAATAAAACATATCTTCCTTATCTAGTCTCCAGTTGATGGGCATTTGGGTTATTCCCAGGATTTGGCTATCACAAACTGAGCTGTTGTGAACATGGTTGCACATATGTCACTCATATTAATCTTTTAATTCTTGGAGAGTTTTTTGTGTGTTTATTGTTTGTTTGTTCTTTTTTTTTTTTTTTTTTTGAGACCAGATCTCACTTTATAGTTCAGGCTGGCCCTGAATTCACTATGCAGGCCAGGCTAGATTTGAACTCTTTGTAATCCTCCTCCTGCCTCTGCCTGCCTCATGCTGGGATTATAGGAGTGAGCTACCACCCCCAGCATTGTGATAACATGGTACCAGGGATCGAACTTGGGACCTTGCACTTACCAGACAGATGAAAGAACCACTAAGCTGAAATCCTCAGCCTGAATCTTTTAATTCTTTTGTGTATATCCATAGCAGGGGAATGGCCAGGTAAAAAAGGACCTCTAATCCTAGTTTTTTGAGGAATCTCCACACTGATCTCTGCAGTGGTTGTACCAGTCTATATTCCCACCAACAACGGAGAAGGATTCCTGTCTCCATAGCCTCATAAGCAGATATTGCTGGCTTATTTCAAAATAGCAGCCATTCCTTATGAATTGAGATGAAATCTCAGTGTTTTCATCTGCATCTCTCGAATGACCAGTGATGTTGAGCATTTCTTCATATGTTTGTTGGCTGCTCTTACTTCTTCCTCTGAAAAATGTCTCTTCATTTCAGATGCCCATTTTTGAACTGAGTCTTTAAATGGGGGGTGCTGATATTTTAAGCTCTTTATATATTTTAGATAGTAGCTCTTTGTGTGAGAAACAGCTGGTAAAGATGTTTTCCATATAGTTGGTTGTCTTTTAGCTCTGCTGGTGTTTCTTTTGCAGTGTGGAAGTATTTTAATAGGATGAGTTCTCATTTATTGATTCTTTGTGCTAGTTATTGTGTTATACAGGTTTTATTCAGAAAGTCTTTCCTAAAGCCAATGTCTCCAAGAGTTCTAACTAACCTGTAGTGCAGCAGGTTTAGTGTTTCTATTTTAATGTTTAAGTCTCTAATCCACTTTGATTTTTAGTTTGGTGTATGGTGAAAGAGATAGATCTAGCTTTAATCTTTGGCAGGTTGAAACTCAGTTTTTCTAGCACCATTTGTTAAAGAGGCCATCTTTCCTCCATAGAGAATATTTGGCTCCTTTGTCAAAGATGAGATGGCTTAGTGTATCTGGAGTTGTTTATGGATTTTCTAATCTATTCCAGTGATCCTCAGGCCTGTTACTTTGCCAGTACCATGCAGGTTTTATCACATTGGCTTTGTAGTATAGTTTCAAGTTGGGGATTGTGATATCCCTTTCCATATCCTTGTTGGTTAGAATTGCTTTTGCTCTTTTAGGTCCTTTGTAGTTTCAGATGAATTTTTGTATTCTCTAGATCTGTGAAACATGGTATTGGGATTTCAATTGGAATTGCATAGAATCTGTATAGTAGTTGAGGGAGTATAGCCATTTTGATATTGGTTCTTCCTACCCAGGGATAATGGATGTCTTTCCATCTTCTGATACCTTCTTCAATCTCCGTTGTCAGAATGCTGTAATTTTCAGGATAGATATCTTTCACCTCCTTTGTTAGATTGATTTCTAGATATTTCATTTTTTGGATGCTGCTGTTGTGAAAGTGATCAATTCTTTCAATGAATCTGTTGTTTGTGTATAAAAAGGCTATTGATTTTTGAGCATTCACCTTATATTCAGCTTTAATACTAAATTTGTCAGTTAAGTCTACCAGTCCTTTGGTTGAATTTTTAGGATCTTCTATATAGAGTATCATGTCATCAGCAAATAATGACAGTTTAAGTTCTTTCTTTCCTATCTGTATTTCTTCCTCTTGTCTAATTGCTGTGGCTAATGTTTCCAGCACTGTACTGAACAGGAGTGGTGATAGTGGACATTGTTGTCTTGTTCCTGATGTTAGTGTGAAAAGTTTCAGTTTTTGACCATGTAGTACAATGCTGGCTGTTGGCTTCTCATAAATAGCTTTTATTAGGTTAAGATAAAGCCCATGTATTCCGATTTTTTATAGTTTTGATCATGAATACGTATTGAATTTTGTCTATTGATATGCCCATATGGTTTTTGTCCTTAAGTCTGTTTATGTAATATATTGCATTTATTAATTAACATATGTTGAGCCATTTTTGCATCCCTGGAATGAATCCAACTTGGTTAGGGTGTATGATCTTCTTGATGATTGTTTGTATTCTCTTTGCCAGTGTCTTATTGAGGATTTCTGCATCAATGTTCATTAGGGAGATTGGCCTATAGTTGTCTTTTTTGGTTGGGTTATTCTCGGCTTTTGGATCTAATGTAATGGTTGCTTCTAGGATTGAATTTGGGAGCACTGCTTCCCTTCTGATTTCATTAAAGAGTTTGAGAAGTAGTGACATTAACTCTTCTTTAAAAGTTTTGTAGAATTCAGCAGTAAAGTCCTCAGAACCAGGGCTTTTCTTTGGTGGTAGCTTTTTTATTACTTGTTCAATTTCACAGATTGATGTTGGAGTGTTAGCCACTAAAAAGTTTATTCACTTTTTTTTGTTTGTTTGTTTGTTTTCTTTTTTAAAATTTTCTTGAGACAGAGTCTGGCTTTGTAGTTTAGGTTGCTCTTAAACTCAGCAATCATCCTGCCTCTGCCTCTTAAGTGCTGAGATTTACAGGCATGAGCTACCACCCCCAGCACTGTGGTATGTGGTTATCAGGGATCGAACTAGGGATCCTTTAGAACAAGATAGAATATAAAGTAAGATTTAAAATGTAAGTAATGCTAGGGATGTAGCAGTGGTGCTGTGCCTGCTTGATGAGCTCAAGATCCTGAGTTTTATCCCCCCTACCACCAAAAAAAAAGTATATTTATAAATAATATACGGGCAGGGAATTTAGTTGAGTGGTTGCAGGGCAGTTCAGAACCACTGAGCTAAACTGCCAGTCCTGTTCACCCTCTTACAGTAATATGGAAACAAATTAGGGAAGATTGAAGCCCTTTAACTACTAGGTACTGATTCTGACTGGTGTTTAGGGGCGTATGAAAGAACAAGAGGAAAAGAGAGGTACCTAACAACAGCTTGCAACAGGAGACTATTTTTCCTTTTCTGTAAAAGTTGAGAAGAGAAAAAAATCCAAAACTGAGCAGATTCGGCACATACTCTTATCATTAACTTTCTTTGTGTTCTGTACTTTTTCTTTTGAGAACTTTTCTTTATATAGTACTTATTTGGATATTGATTAACGTTCTTAAAACATACAAACTAACTATCAGCAGTGCTGGCAGTGTTGCTATGGTTCATCTTTGGTCATGTCAATAAATGTTTTATGTTGTATAAACAATTCTGTATACTTGTTTCATCTGGATCTGTCTTCCCTTTTTAAAACAATCCATCTGCTGAAATAATTTTTTATTCCTATTTTTGTGAAACATCTTAGTTTTACTTTAGAACAAGATGGAATATAAAGTAAGATTTAAAATTTAAGTAAGGTTAGGGATGTAGCTCAGTGGTGCTGTGCCTGCCTGATAAGCACAAGATCCTGAGTTCGATCCCCCATACCACCAAAAAAAAATCTATTTATAAATAATAAATGGGCAGGCAATTTAGTTGAGTGGTTCTGGCACCTCCTGGTAAAATGTAAGATACTAGATTTAATAACACTTTAGTTAGGTTGCTTTATTCTGTTAAATATTGCTGAATTTTCATTTATGGCAATTTTTTAACATCAGATACTAACTTATCAGTGAATATAAACAGTATCCAAAATCTTGTAGATGACTAACTTTCTTTTCCTCTTTTTTAGGATAGCATGTTATTTTTATTGTATGCACCACGCAGCTGTGTATTTCCATAATTTTGTGAAAACATTTGTACAGTTAGAAAAATTTTTATCATCTTTATAATTTTCATTATCTTCTTTTCAATAATTAGGAAATAGTGCCTACCAGTCAGCTGGATCTAAAACACTGAATATTTATTTCCCTAAAAAAGAGGCTGTCACTTTTGATCAAGCAAACCCAACACAAATACTAGGTAAGTATATTTCAATTAATTTTCTCATTCATAGACTACTGTAGATTTTCTTCTACCATATGAACCTATGGTACTTAATGAATAGTGACCTCTAATGTGGTATTATACAGCTGTTTTGACTGCAAATATACAATCTTATAGACTACTATTGTACCCATAACACATTGTAAGACACAGTATACAATTATAGGATAAATTATTGATGGTTTATTATTAATGAGGAAAAATCTACTAGGGAAAAAAATGAAGCCTACTTGCTGCCAGTCTCTTATAGTTTATCTTTCAAAATTAGAAAAGATGAAAGGTCATTATAAGTTTTCTATTAGTTTTTCTAAAAACAAAGCAACAGTATTTTAGTTTTTGAGACAAGGTCTCGCTTTTATAGTTCAGGTTGACCCTGAGCTCACCATGTAGGCCAGGCAGGCCTGGAACTCAAAGCAGTCCTCCTGTCTCTGCACCCCCCGCTCCCCCGAGTGCTGGGATTATAGGCATGAGCCACTACACCCAGCAAAGTGACAGTATTTTAGTGGATTAAGAGAAATGCTGTCTCCATTTGTTACAAATATGGTGAAACTTAGTTGAGACACATTCACACTTAAGTAAAAGGAAGGGTTTTTGGTCATTATTAGTCATCATATTTATAAAAATCATTAAGAGATTTTCTTAATTTATTTTGGAAAAATAAGTATATGTACATTTTCAGGCATTTTAAAACTCTTAAAAGAGATTTCTTGCTTTTGGAAATTCTTAAGTTTTGTTTTCCATGGTTTAATATTAAAATTTTTAATATTAAAAATTTTAGAGTACTAAAATTTGTCCATTTATGATTAATAAAGATTTTTTTGGGGGGTGGGACAAGATCTTGCTTTTGTAGTTCAGGCTGGCCCTGAGCTCAACCTTGAACTCACAGCAGTCCTCCTGCCTCTGCCTCCCAAGTGCTGGGATTACAGGATGAGCCACCACACCCAGCACTGTGGTGTGGTCTAATTGCTGGTGGGCGTGAGTCTGCACACCAGGCATTGATATATGTGGTTACCAGAGATCAAACCCGGGCCCTTGCACTTGAGGCCGGCACTGGAACCCCTGAGATAAATCCTTGACCCTTGGTAAAGATTTTTAGATTGGTTAATTTATCTTCTTCACCTTTCTGATAAATATTTGGGCTTTTTTATTGTAAAGAGTTTTCAAGAAATAGTGTCAAATGACTCAAGATGATGGGAATGTCAAGGATACAGATACTAAAGATAACTGATAAGATTTGAGGGAATTGAAGATGGGAGCAAAAGACAATACTAAGTAAAATTTTTAAATGTCAAATATCCTTGTGAAACTAAGTCTAATTAAATATTGCTAATAGGCATTTAATTCTTCAAATATGTTTGATAGCCAAAGAAATTGAGTTAAATTGGTTAAAAACTTGTTAAAATGTTTTCATTGAGCAAATAGGAAACTGATTGATACTTGGGTCCATATAACATGGTACTGCTTTGAAACTTTAAAACTTGGAATGGTTGCAAATATAGTTTAAAACAATCACAAGCAGAAAGTTTTAAATTTCTTAGGAAATAATTGATAAAATAAAAATGATTATAGTGACCTTTCTTTGACCATATAATGTTTAGCTTTTTAAAAAAAGAAACAGCCTTTTAAAACTTTAATGGTTTTTCTTTGAAAACTTCCAAGAAAAGTTTCAATGTTGTACAGTAGGATATTCTTGCTAAAAACTGTATTATTGTCTAACCAACTACAGTTAGATAATTTGGAAGATTTGGCTTTGGATTCTAGGGAAACTGAAGGAGCTTAACACTACTGCACCTGAAGGGAAGAAGTTAACTGAGGATGACTTGGTGCTTCTTGAAAAGATACTTTCTCTAGTATGTAACAGTTCTTCAGAAAAACCCACAGCCCAGCAGCTACAGACTTTGTGGAAAGCTGTTAACTGGCCTGAAGGTATAAACATGCTTCAAAAAAAAGCTCTCAGTGTTACTGTTTTTTTCTAGAATGAGTTAAATGGATAATGCAAATTGTGAAAAACTTTACTAAAAGGAATCACTAAATCTCTCTAATCATTATCTTGGTTTCAGAATCTGAAGGTACAAGTTGAATGTATACGTTTACCTGAAATAATTGGGATAAGAAGTGTTTTAGATTTTGGAGATTTTCAGATTTTGAAATACTTGCATAGACTATACCAGTTGGTTATCTATATTCTGAAAATCCCAAATCAGAGTATCTACCACTAAAATCAGACTTCAAATATTCCTAATAGAAATTCTCAACCAATAACATGAGGGGTGATAAAAATCCACAATGGGCATTCACATTTTTAAAAATATTACAATAAAAACACATTGCTTTTAATCTCCCTCAAAATGCCCTTCCTCGTTTCAAACACACCTTCCTCATCATTCTTGCCTCTTTCTGAAGTATTTCTGGAAATTCTCTTTTGTGAGTACTACAGGATGTGGTCAGAAATGACTGCAAATGCTTCTGGCAGGTGCCATCCAATAGAAATGTGGGCTAGTGAAAATACAGTGTGTCATAATCTCTTATTCAACTGATTTGGCACTATTCAACTTTCTGCCCCTTCTGTGTGGTCAGTATAACCATGAAAGGTAAACAGTTAGAATCATTTCAGCTCATCATGGCAGACACAACGTGCAACTAAAGACAGCCACAAAAGACTTCCAGAACTGCTTCAGAAAGTGGAAAGAGCAATGCATAAGAATGTTTGAAGCAAATGGGGGATTATTGTGAGGACAATTAATGAAATGTGTCCTTTACTATAATAACTTTTAAATTTAAATATTAACTGTATTTTTTCAGTCTTACCTTGTTTAATGATTCCCTTTAATGTGCAGTTTGTATATATTTTAGAGCTTTTATGGATCCCCTACAAGCTGTCAAAAAAATACAGTGACCTGTTAACCCTTGGTTGCTAGAATTAACAAATATTTGCTGTAAGGGTTTCTTTGTTCTGGTTCTTTTGCTTTTTTTGTTTTCTGACACAGAGTCTTGCTTTATAGTTCAAGCTGTCCTCAAATTAAGGATCATCTTGCACCAGCCTCCCAGGTGCTACAATTATAGGCTTGTGCTACCACATCCAGCTCCCCCACTTTTATGCCATTGATTTATTGGACAAAAAATTTTTGTCAACTAAAATGTTCTGTATTATATTTCACTAGTTACATGATGTGTTTGTCTCTATTTCCTTCTAATGACAGTTGGATTTTGCTTTACATATATTTTTTGTGAAGATCCTTTTTAAAGGATAGTGTATACTTCCTCCTCCCCTTTCTTATATACCACAACTCAAAGTCAGAACTTTGCCAGGCAGGCGCAGTGAGGTAAATCCTTGGCCCACCTCTTATATTTTGGAGCACATAATGTGAAAGAGTTACTTACAGTAATAAATACTAAGCTTGTCCAGTGTGTGTATTCCAGTGGGCTCTCACTAGACTGTTGATTATAAAGCTCCCCCAATCTATGAGCAGTCTTCTCAACATGCATTAACTGGAATTCTCTGAAGAACTCTCTATTCAACTCTTTGATCTTGTTATAAGATTTTTAAAAGCCAGGTTCCCCACTGCATTCATTCAATTTATTGAACAGTTTCTATGTCAGGCTATTTTAATACTTGAGAGTTAATTTTGTAGCATATTTAATCTCAGCAATAAATTCAGTATATATAAATGAAAAATCCATATGATTTTCAGAAGTATATATATTTTTAAAATCATGTGGTTTTATACATTTGCCAAAATGATTATGTTTTTAAAAATTTTATTAACTACATATTTATAATGCATAGTGATCACATTTATCCTAGAAAATTTATATCTGTACATCATGTCTCTTAATTTTTAATTACTCATTCTCCTCCCCACCCTTCAGCCTTTCTAGGCCTCCTCAATTACAAAAGCTTTTCCATTTATCTCTTCCTCTTTCTTTAATCATTTTTCCCTTCCTACCCTTGGTCTCCTCCCTTGTTTCCCTTCCCATTTGAATACTTTTCTTGCTTCCCAATATCCATCATCTAGTTAACTCCTTATTTATCCTTTAGATATCTCACACAAGAGAAACAAAACCATATTTAAACTTGTGTGTCAAATTTATTTCACTTAACATTATGATCTTGAGGTACATCCATGTACCTAAAAGTGACTCGTCTATACTTCTTTATGGGAGAGTGATACTCTATTGTATATAAATACTACATTCTCTGTTGATGAGCATGTGGGCTGTTTCAAGATTTAGCTACTGTAAACTATTCAGCTAAAAATATGGATATGCACATAATCACTGTGGTATGATGTTTTTAACTCTTTCAGGGAGATACCTAGGAGCAAAGCTAGGTCAAATGGAACTAGTTTTAGTGTCTTGAGGAATCTCCATACTGATTTCCTTAGTGAATTTTCCAACTTGCACTCCCAACCCTAGGATTCCTTTTTCCCTACATCCTTGCTAGCATTTGTTGTTGTTTGATTTCCTAATGATAGCCATTCTTTCTGGAATGAGATGAAATCTAAGTGTGGTTTTCATTTGCATTTCTTGAATGACCAGTGATGCTGAATATTTTTTCATGTTTGTTTTCTGTTTGTACTTCATATGAGAAGTGTCTGTTTACTTCAGATGTCCATTTTTGGACCAAGTGTTTAATTTGGGGGGGACTGATTTTTTAAAAAAGTTTACTATGTATTTTAAATGTTAATCCTGTGAAGGGTAACTAGTGAAATCTTTTTCCCATTTTATTCATTGTCTTTTCACTTTGTTGATCCATTTTGATTTTAGTTCAGTGCATGATGAGAGACATGAGTTTAGATTTAATTTTCAGCATGTTGGAAAACCAGTTTTCCCAGTACTATTTATTAAAGAAGTGACTTTTCTTCCAGTGAAAGTATTTGGTCCCTTTGTCAAAGATGACTTAGCTGAGTGAATTTGGAGACCACGGTTTCTGCATCTTCTGTTCTGTTCTGTAGATCCTCAGGTCTGTTCCTTTGCTAGTGCCATGCTGTTCAAATTGGAAAAATGTGATGCGCCTTGTTTTGTCCTTGCTACCTTTTGCTATTCTATTTCTTTCCTGGTCCCATGTACATTTTAGGATTGTTTTCTCTAGTTATGTGAGGTATGCTATTGGTATTTTTATTGGGTTTGCATTAAATTTGTATAATAGTTTTTGAGGTATGGTCATTTTCATTGTTGGTTCTAGTTTTCCAAGAACAAGGGATGTCTTTCCATTTTCTGCTACCCTGTTTGATTACCTTTTGCAGGGTACTGTAATTTTCATTGTAAAGGTCTTTCTTAATTAGATTGATTTCTGCGTATTTCATTTTCCTTTGTTATTATGAAAGGTGTTGTTTCCCTAATTTCTTTGTCAGTAAGTTTGTTATTCATGTACTGGAATGCTATTGATTTTTTTTTTTTTTTTTAAGGTTTTTTGAGACAGGGTCTCGCTTTGTGGTTCAGGCCTGTCCTGAGCTCAGCCTCAAACTCACATCACAGCAATCCTCCTGCCTCTGCCTCCTGAGTGCTGGGATTACAGGCGTGAGCCACCACGCCCGGCACTGTGGTATGTGGTACTGGTTGCTGCTGGGATGAGTCTCCACGCCCAGTATTGTTATGTGGTTATCGGGGATCGAACCCGGGTCCTTGCACTTGCAAGACAGGCGCCAGAACCACTGAGCTATATCCCTGGCCCCATGGAATGCTATTGATTTTTGAGTGTTAACTTTGTACTCTGCTACCAAATTTGATTATTAATTCCAGGAGTCTTTTGGTAGAGTTTTTGGACTCTTCTGTGTAAACCATTATGTCATCAGAAAATAATGATGATTTAACTTCTTCCTTTCCTATCCTTATTCCTTTTATTTCTTTCTCATCTAATTGCTGTGGCTGAAGTTTCCAGAACTATATTGAGTGAGAGTCGTGACAGGGGGCATGCCTGTCTTCTTGATTTTAGAGTGAAGCTGTCAGCTTTTGATCATTCAGTGTGATGTTGTCATGTGTTAATTTTGTAAGGGTAAATAAAAACCTTGAAAATTGAGTAAGAGTTATGTGGAGTTTTCTAGATTTTCAAAAATATTAATTTTTGAATTTTTCTTTTTAATAGACATTGTGTTTCCTGCACTTGACATTCTTCGATTGTCAGTTAAGCATCCCAGTGTGAATGAGAACTTCTGCAGTGAAAAAGAAGGAGCTCACTTCAGCAGTCATCTTATTAATCTTCTGAACCCCAAAGGAAAGCCAGCAAACCAGCTGCTTGCTCTCAGGACATTTTGCAATTGCTTTGTTGGCCAGGCAGGGCAAGAGCTGTTGGTGTCCCAGAGGGAGTCACTCATTTCCCATGCAATAGAGCTGAGATCAGGGGACAATAAGAACATTCACATTGCGCTGGCTACCCTGGCCTTGAACTATTCTGTCTGTTTTCATAAAGACCATGACATTGAAGGGAAAGCTCAGTGCTTGTCAGTGATCAGCACAATCTTGGAAGTTGTACAAGACCTAGAAGCCACTTTTAGACTTCTTGTGGCTCTTGGGACACTGATCAGTGACGATTCAAATGCTGTACAGTTAGCCAAATCTTTGGGTGTCGATTCACAAATTAAAAAGTATGCCTCCGTATCAGAACCAGCTAAAGTAAGTGAATGCTGTAGATTTATCCTAAATTTGCTGTAGCAGCGGGGTGAGAGTGAGATTAGTTTAGTGGTTTTTTTTTTTTTCTCTTATATTTTACATGACTGGTTACAGATAATAAGAAAGAGAATACTGTGGATTAAGTACAATTTGAGATCTTGTAAAGTGGTGGGGAGGGGGATAAAGGAGAAATAAAATTTTTGCATTGGTGAACTGTGAGGTTTTTCTGTGTAATATTGGTTAGGTTTTCAAGAGCTTGGAAGCAAACTTAAGAACTCAAGTTCACAGCACAGCTAGTTTTTATATTATTTTTTGATCATTTAAATTATTTCAAAGAGAATTTGGACCATGTTCAATTTTATTAGGAAATTGTTAAAGCAAGCATATATCAAACTACATAAAAATGTAGAACTTTTCATGTGAAATTAATATTTTTGAGCCCCCAGTACTGTCCGAGCCATGTACTGTACAGTTCACAGTTTGACATTTAATTCTCAAAGTGTTTCAAATGGGTGCTATTTATGTTTTGAAGGTAAAGACAGAGCTGAGGACTGAGCTTAGTGTCAAGGCATCTATCTTACAAGCACAAGGTTTTAAGTTTGATCCTTGCTGCAAGGGGGCGGGGAGGATAAAGATGGTAGAATGAATTGTAAGAGTAAAAAAGAAAAATGACATCAAAAGTGTATGTTAACTACTGATAGGTTATACAGCTTACCATGCTAGAATTTCCCAGAGAGGAGATCACAGATGAGAAACCTATTATATAGTTTATTTACATTCAAAATAACCTAATTTCATAGGCATTGTAGTATTCCTACTCTTTTTTTGAGGAGGAAAGGGAGGGTGGGGTTGAACCCAGGGAGGGTTGAGCCCTAACTTAGCCTTTTTGAAACAGTGTCTTGCTGAGTGGCCTGGGCTGGCTTTGCGCTGGCAGTCCTGCAGCTCAGCCTCCTGAGTAGCTGAGATTGAAGGTGTGCACAGCCACGCCTGGCAAATATTTCTATTTTTAAAGTGGGAGAAATCTTTTCACAAAGATTATATCGCCTAAAATATTAAGAAACATTCTCAACGTTATTGGCATGAAGAAATGGGGAGGGTTGTCCCTTGCTTAATGCCAAATTACAGTCTAAAAAAGGACAATTGAGGAAATCAGAAGTCACTCTGTTTATATTAACCCAAAGGAAATCTTGTAGGATATCAGAAGAGAATGAGTGAAATGTAAATAAAGTGGATGTGTACCTTACTAAATATTAAATAGCAATTGCTGTTGTGTACTGGAACTCTATTTCTGTTTGCTGGTTCACTTAGATATGTATGCTTTACTTTTTGCTGGAATGCGATTTAGATTGCTACATCAGTATAGTAAAACTAAGAATTTAATCCAAGTCATTCTGGTTCAGTTACAATACACTGGTTTCCTGTTAACATATACAGGCTCGCTTGTACCTGTAAGTACAATTTACCTGCAGTATTCCAGAAAACTTGGTATCTTTGAATAATGGTTAGGCCTAGTCTTGTTTGAAGAATATCAGTTCACTGTTCAAAATGTAAAAGTAGCCAAAGTAAACACTGCTTGTTATCACTGTTTAAATTTTTATTCCAACTTCTATCATTTTATGTTTGTACAGTTCAGTACAACTGAAGTCTACCAATTGAAGTCTGTTAAATGGGGGCTTGATATTTTAAATATTTTTTAATTTATATTTTTCTATGATTCTCTGAATATATTTTTTGAGTGTAAAAAATAAACATTCTTTGAATGAAGCACACACGCACACATGTGTATACCCCCAACACACCAAATAAAAATTGCCTATAATCACACTATAGAATATATATATATATATATATATATATATATATGCAACTGTTTTACTTTTTTTAAAAAAGATTGTGCCATACCCACTGTTCAATAACTTGATTTAAAAACTTAATATTTCCCTCTTATTAAACAATACATAGCTATTTTCCATTATTCAGCATTTCTCCAAATTTTAGCTATTGAGCAGTGCTAACACAAATTTCACAAGAGTCTTACTAGCACCACATGTTTTATATGTGGAATTGGTAGTTCAGGTTAGTGGATTTTTTTACACTGATACTGTGGCTAAATGGAATTAATGTTCTTCACACTGCTTTTGAAAGATTGCCTGCAAATTGGCTGATTTACCAGCTACATTTTATAACTTTGCACTTTTTAGATGAATATGTTATTACAGTTTTCTTATATGAATAGCTGGCTAACTGTTTTGAATAACAGATTAGATTTTGTTTTTAAAAAACTTATTGGTCCATGTTTACAATACATAATAGTTACATGTATTATGAGGAGTTTGTACATGTACATGGCCTATTTAAGCACATGGTAACATGTACATGACACATTTTAATTCTTTTTACTTCCTCTTTTCTCCATCTCTTGGTCATCCTATTCATTTGCAAAAGATCTATGTCTCTGTTTTCTGTTATTTGTTGTTTTGCTCAATTGTTTCTCATCTAAGATCCTGTATTAGTTAAGCTTTTGTTTATTTCATTTACTACTGTCTCAAGGTTCATACATTTTCCTTTAAAAAGTCTCAAATTTACCTTTAGAGCAGAGTTATATTCCATTATGTATGAATATCATATTTTCTTTATCCATTAGTCTGTTAATGGATATATAGACCACTTCCAAGATTTAATTATGAATTGTGCTGCTGTAAACACAAGTATGCATATATCACTGTCTTTAACACTTTTCGGAAGATACAGAGAAAAGAAATAGCTGGGTTGAATGGAATTTTTTTTAATTTTATTTTTTTGAGGAATCACTGTACAATTTCCACAGTGGTTGGACTAGTTTATATTCCTACCAGTAATGTAGAAGTGTCCTTTCCTCCCACAGTCTGTCCAGCATGCTATTATTTGATTCTAGAGTATGATAATATTTTAGTGTTTAATTTGTGTTTCTTTAATGACCAGAAGCATTGAACATTTTTTCACATACTTGTTGGCCATTTGTGTATCTTGTGAGAAATATATTTAGGTTGCTCAATTTTTGATAGGGTATTTAATTTGGGGAGGCTCTGATTATTTTGAGTTCTTTATGTATTATAGACACTAGTTCTCTAACTTAGGGGCAGCTGGCAAAAAAATTTCCCATTTCGTATGTTGTTTCTTCGCTTTTTGATCTTTTCTTTTGCTATATAATACCTGAATTCTACCTTCATCCCCTTCCTTCTCTTTCTCTCCTGCCTCCTTCCATCTCTTGTTCTTCCAATTTGTTAAGTTTTTTCTCTTCTTTATAATCATCATAAATGGTGGAAGAAGCATTATGAAAAATAGATTATTTTCAAAGACAATTCTGGGGATAAGAGTGGGAAGTTTTTCATCTTACAGTTACTTGGTGATCAAATAGTGTGAACCATTGGCCATATATTGTTCTTTTTTTTTTTT